>JAPMOQ010038084.1:39432-85995 GCA_026543055.1 Argiope trifasciata | reverse complement strand
CACACACACACACACACACACACACACGCACGCACGCACGCACGCACGCACACACACACACACACACACACACACACACACACACACACACACACACACACACACACACACACACACACACACACACACACACACACACACACATAGTAGAAGGCAAGGAACGCTTACAGCTTGCTAGAAATGAAAGGGATTCAATAGTGGTAATTAGAAGATTAAGAAAAATTTTGGATGCCCACTACAAGTAATTTATTTTCAGGTGACATGACAAAAGACAGTATCATTGTGTGTTTCATGACAAAACCAAGAAATCAAAGAATGCTTCTTAACTCAAAGTTAGTCTTTAGGTAAGAAAAAGGTAGCTGTATGTAATAAGAAGGTAATCATAAAGCAAGGAGCTTAGAATTGCAAATCGAAGATCAAGTGTATGACTTGCTCTAAACGGCATCATACAATCATGTGTTTTGAATTACCTGTAAATAAAAGAGAAATTTCAACAAATGGGGCGATCGATTCGAGCAACGCATTAATCACTAAAGAATGTTCTGAAGCTGGATTGCAACAGACTATATTTGTAAATATTGAAACAAACCTAAAATAGAATTGGGTTCGAGCGTTGATTGACCTTGCTATCAGAATTCGTACATATCAAAAAGAAGTGCTGAGGAATTAGAACTTGAACCAATAAATAAGAGAAATTTAACCCATTCATTATTTGGAGGTGTTAAAACACAAGTGAAACATTATGGTCTGAATAAAATGAAGCTGAAGTCACGCAATGGTAAATTTTCTTTTGAAATACAAGTTTTGGATCAGTCATCTATTTGTGGAAAAATTCCTAGACTCGAAAGAGGATCGTGGAATAAAGAATTAAGAAAAAATAAAATCTAGATAGGAGATTACGGAGAAGGTTCTTTTGAAATAGAGCTGCTAATTGAAGCAGGGTTTTGCGGACAACTTTTCAGTGGATTTATACACAACTTGAATGTGGACTTATTGGGTATAAAACTTATTTAGGTTGGGTCATAATGGGTCGAACCCCAAATAACATTAAAAGACAAGCGCTACTGAAAGTATTACAACGCTCTCACATTGAGCTTAGAGCACTTCTGGGATTCGAATATTTTAAAGATCAAAGGATATTCTGAAAAAAACATCCAGAGAAAGGAAAACGGTGAAATTCTTTAACGATACTGTATCCGTTAATCCTGATGGTCGTTATATGGGGAAATTACTCTGTACTGACAATTCTAACTTTCCTGGCAGTAAGAACATTGCAGAAAAAAACCTTTTGGATTCGAAATGGTGGGAGGTGTCACACTTGCCAAGATTTCCATCAAAAGATTAACCTGATTCCGAAACACAAATTAACGAAATTTCGATGGAGAAAAGGCATGGGGGAATTGATTCTTCCTTTAAATCGGTTGTATTCTCAAGAACTTAACAGTAAGAGTAACGTTTGTAATAGTGAACTATTTAAAAATGTAAAGGATAATTGCTCAAAATTTAATAAATGCAATAACTAAAAGGATAATGCAAATTTAAAACAGGCCAATGGTAAAAACCGTTCCGGAGTAGTCAAAACTAAATGTGGTAGAAATGTTATAAAATCTAAACGCTATCATGATTAACATTCACTTTTTATTCTTTATTTATATTTTTAAAGAGAAAAAGTATTTTGATTTTATTATAGCTATCAAAATGAAAAGGTAGGAGTGCTTCGACTTTAGAAAATATTTATGTAATTATCATGAGGTGTAATCAAGGTGTATATGTTTAAACTAAAATAATTGAAATGTTCTAAAAAGTTTATAATATTAAAAAAACCTCAAATTGTATTGAAATGATTCTGTAATAGGAAAAATGATTTATGTTTTATGTGAATGGCAACAGTGGAAATTAACAAATGAATCGGATGTCAAGCTCTGTGTGGTTTATTTTTACTACCCGGTTTCAATATAATTTGGACAAAACAATCATAATATTTTCAATAAATAATAAGATCTTACATTTTTATTTATTTATTTCGGTGTTAAAGCTTTAACCACTGCCGCTGGCAAAAGATTCATGAATGCTCGAGCCAAAATATTTCACAGTAATTTGCAGTAAGGCGATACAAAGCATCTGATACAGAAATCCAAAAAAGATGAATCTTCAAAATGAATTGATTTTCTTTCAAAGATATTTTATTGTGAATTGTCCTCTGACAAGCAATCTCAAAGTTCTTGTAAATTGTCCTCTGACAAGCAATCTCAAAGTTCTTGTAAATTGTCCTCTGACAAACAATCTCATCCGACAGTCCACAATAATCATTTTTAATTCTGTGATAACTAAACCTATGTGTACAACAAATCATTGGCGGTTTCATGACAAAAGCATTTCTTATCACGAAAGAAATAAAAACATGCATGGCATGTTTTTCTAGCGTTAGTGGTTAATATATAATATTGAGTGCTTGTATAATAGCTGTTTAAATTATATAAAAATTTTTTGGAATCCTTTAGACACGAAAGAATATCAAAGGCTACACTTCTTTTGGTGGTTTTTTCGATTATAATTAATACACAAACTTTTTACTCGGACATTTGGAACATTTTTATTAACCATATGTCTAAAAATTGGGCATGAAAAAATGTAGATAAAAACAAATGGATAAGCTCTCCGTAGTTTGGGGGCCTTTGGACAGTCACCTAAGATTACTTGAAAATAAAATTTGTATTTGAAATTATTATTTTTTATTATTCAAACTGTTATTTATTTATTAGAAATCAACCAATTTCACGAAAATGATTTAATTATTCTTTAATTGATTGGTCTTTTGGTTGGAGGTTATTAAAGTTACATCCAAACCATCTTTGAAGTGTTTTCTTAAATTTCCTATTCCATATCCAAAATGCCGTTCATTATCGGATTTTGAAATCTTCCCTGTTTATGCACATGCTCTAATAGGGTTTATTTCTTTAAAAAAGGGCGAGAGAAAAGTTGAAAACGGGGGCTTACGTTAAAAATACAGTTATAATTATTTATGGAATTGTGAGGCGTAATACACCGTTCATCTTTATGCGAACCATGCCTGAGTGAAGTGCATACTTCTTATCAGGAAAATATTGGAATTCTGACGCGGACAGTACACAGTTTGCTTTTTCACTGGAAGCATTACAACTAGTAAAACGGAGAACAAACGAAATTTCTTGAACCAAAGATTGATTCAATATAACTTCCTCATATATTTTGTGAACTTGCATTTCAATTTTATTTTGCTATTCGGTGATCATTTATAGATATTATGTATGTAATTTTTTTAATAGAAGGATATCATTCAAGCACAATAGAAAGAATGAGTTTACTTATCCTTCGAGAAAGAGTATAGTAAATGTTATGTTCTTGTTAAAGGATGGATTTGGAATCACCAAGCGAATGATATATATTTTAGTAGGGAGTACTTAACCTCAATTTCTTGCTCTTCCTCAAAAGGAATATCTTGAAAATAGGGCGAATATTTTAATTATGGTTATTTAAAAAAGAAAAAAAAAAAAGGATACATTTTCAATCCTTATGCCTTTATAGAAAATTATTTATTATTAAATTAAGCTTTTAGGGACATTTATATATTGCTCAGACCTTATTCTTTCACAATTAATTGATAATTTTAAGTAAACTATTAATTTTTTATAATAGAAAGAATGTTTTCGCCACATTCAATGGTCCTATCTTCATATATTTTTTAAGGGTGGGATCCCGAATGAATTTCCTCAAACGATTAGTTATCGTTTCAAAACGCTTCCATTATAACAGAATATCCTAAATAAAATAAACCAGGATGTTGTAGAATTATGAGTTACACGAAATTTTAACGAAATGTCGCCATCAAAAAGACACAATAAAAATATAAACCACTTTAACTTTTATTCTTCTTTTTGTAAGCGCAAGTAAACATGGAGATTCGTATTAGTAGTACAGTTTGTTGAAACACATCTTTATTAAAGATATGATTGTATGTTATTCTCTTTTTTTAAAAAAACAATTAAAAAAATATATGTTTAATTTTTGCATTATCGTAATAATAATTCGTTGAGAATTTCATATTTTCTGCAGGCATCCTTATTAAATGTTAACCTTCACCTATATAGGTTTATAGTTTACTTTTTATTGTTGTTTGTAAGTACGTTATTATTTGCATTTCATGTCAAGTTTTAACTTATTCTTATCGTGTTTATATTATTCTTGATATAAAGAGAATTTCAACAGCTACCATTCTTTTCTTAATGATGCCATATGTGAAAATTTATTTTCTTACAAAATGCAGATAAATATTTACTATCTCTGTATAAGTTGTTATAAGAAAGCCTATATTCAATTTGAAAAAATACATATGTTATATTTTTAGAATGACTGTTATTATATGTGAGTGAACTAGATTTTTGTTATTATATAAAGTGTGATTTTTGGGAATAAACTATAGGGATAAAAGCCCATTATCTGATATTTATTTAGTTCATATAGACATATGGGTGTAGCAGTTCATTTATAAATTTAATTGTATAAAAATGTTAAAATTTCCAGGTTTAAAAAAATTTTTTTGAAGAATTTTTAAATTAAGTGTAGCTGAAATATTGGATGGGTTTTTGAGTTGCATGGAGAAATTTTTTATTGGACAAATGAAAATTTCCCTCTTAGAAGAAACACAAGATTAGTAGATTTGTTAAACATAGATTTTTGTTATTAATATGTTTAAAATTCACTTTGTGTAACATAAATTATTACTTTAGTTTTTTTAACTATAAGATATAGCACTAGATGATTTAGATGAGTGAACACTTTAATTCAGATACCAGTATTTATTGATGTAAAATATTTGCATATCAGAATAAATTTTTCTATATCATAAATAGTTTTCTAATTGTACTATTTGTACAGTTAATGTCCTGTTATTAATGCATTATTTTGAAAATATTTTTAGTTAACTGCATTGTTAGTAATCTTTTGGAACTCATTTAAAAATTTGCTAGATTTCTGATTCTCACTGTGTTATATTCTTGCAAAAATAAATAAATAAATAAATTCTGCTTTTTATTAATGTTTAATCTCTTTGAAAACATTTTTATTAAATTAATTTTCTGTGTAATCACAATAATATATTGAGTGACTTTGAATAATTTTTTTTATTAAGATTTATTTATAAAATACAAAGAATTATTTTTGACTTGCACAACAATTAATCAGGATTTTGACCTATATTTAAGGATTTTGATCTGTTTATAATTTTAAAATTCTCACTATGCGAGAAAATTAATTGAATGGTAGCTTCTTGTGTAATTGATAAAACAAATTATAGCTGATGCTGATTTTAAAATAATGCTTGTTTAATAGAAATTTCAATTAAACATTTAAAGATTTGAAATATTTAAAATTTATCTTAAGCTAAAAGCTATCTGTGAAAATTTTTGAAAGATAGTTATGCTTTTTGAAAATTATATACTTTATAAATGTTGTGTTTGATTTTTGATTTCTGATGTACATGATATATTCTGATAACATGAGAAATTTAACTTTCTAAATTTATCTTAAATTACTGTTATAGATGCGTGCCTTAATGTTTCTTTGTAGTAGAATTTTTGTTTGAAAAAAACTAAGTTTTATTTTTTTTTCTTATTCTGTTTAAATTGCTTCTTTTAGTGCATTTTGAGTTCTTATATTTTTAAAGTCAAGTTTTCTTACTTTTGAAATTTTTAATGCAGCTAATCCATTTTTTGTAAAGACTGGAATTTTTTATAAGTGTATAATATATGAACTTGTACAGTTTATAATCCATTTATTGTGAAGACTGGAATTTTTTGTGTATATAATAAATGAACTTGTACAGTTTTATAAATTACTCGAGATATTATTGATAGTATTATAGTAAAAATTAAAAGAATTTTTTTTTATTTTTTACGAACTTATTCATTTTTAATGCCCTGTAAGACATGAGTATGAAATCTGAAAACGCAAATTAAGATTTTAATAAGATTTTTTTATTTATAAGTTATATAGCAATAAAAATTTTACCTTTACGTAAAAGCTTATACATATATTTTACTACTAAATAAGTTGTTGCGTTTTCATTCTTTTAGTGATTTTAATTCCTCGATTCCTTATTCACCTTGTATATGATATTATATCCTTATCTAATATATTGTGACATGACTTACAGATTAACTTTTACTAATAAAAAAAAGGCAGGAGTAAGTAAGAATATAAAATTACCTTTCTAGCAATACTTATTTCATTTTTGCACCTTAATTATTTTTTAAAATTTATTAATTCCTCAAAATAAAAACAAATGCAACCCAGATGATTTTGAAATAAGGAAATTTTTAAATAGATGCTTCCTTTACTGGTCAGTATTAAGACTTCAAATTAAACAGCTATTTTTTAAATTTCTATTTTATTTTAATATATGATCTTTAAAAGGGATTTGTATATTTTATACCAAAGATTCTTCCATATCAAAAACTTTGTGCAAAAAAAGATTTTTCACGAATATCTCTCTATAATTCTAGGAAAAAAGAATATTAGAATGGTTTTAATTTTCAAGATTATTTTATTTTAAAAGCTTTTAATATATATTTTAATCTATAGAAGCTATGTTACAATTAACTTTTTTCTTCTTTTCTGTAGCTATATTTTATGTTTCATTTTTTTTTATGAATAAATCATTTATAAATTTGTAAAGTAACACAAATTTGAAATACAACTGGTTATCCTAACCAAGGAATAAAATAAAGCTTGTTAAACTAAGAATTAGGAATGAAATCTGTTTGATTATGTTAAAATTAAGATTCAGTTGATATATGCACATAAAATCTTTAAAGGCTAACCATGCATTATTTGAGATAAATAGAAACATTAATTTTTTCTTCTTCTGATAACATATCAGAAGCATGTTATTCTATGTATTTAATAAATTTTTTAAAGTTACTTAGTACTACAAACTTTTACGTTTGAATGTTGTTTATAATAGATAACTTATTTATATTGTTAATATATTTCATTAAAAAATAAAATAAAACTAAATAAGATTCAGAAAGAATTATTTTTTGATTGTCATGGTTTTAATTTTTTTCTTTCTCTGTATTAAACCAGATATAATGTTAGTAGTAAATATTATTTTCTGCATTTAGTACTTTTGTAAATAGAATCACATTCTTTACACTATCAAAATTAATGGTTTTAACAATAATAGCATTTTATGTTAAATAATTTTGGATATTTCGAAAATCAAACCTGTAAGATTATTGATAAAGCAAATTTTATTTATTTATACAGTCTTATGTAATTTGATTAAAACTGTAAGTAAATATTATTAATGAAATGCTCCTTCTGTTTCTGCATTTGCAAGAATTTTTGAGTCATTGTAAAGGAATATGATGGTAAATAGCAGATATTAAATAAGTAATGACTATAAAACATATATATATTAATATTTAAATCAAGATAAGAATTGATAACTTTTTATTTCAGTTAATGAAAAAGTGCCCAAAATTTGTAAACATGCTATTTCTAACATAATATTTATGATAAATTTAAAAATTTGTATTTTTTAATTACTCTTAATTATATTTGAGAGTATTGTTCCATGTCATGTTCAAATGCTATACAAATTCTTAATTTTTACTTATTTATCAATGTTGTATTATGATAGAAAAATAATATATAAAATGTATAAAAAATTAAACAAGCTAATAAAATGCTCATCTGTTTTTTGTTTTATTACATAAACTCCTTTTTTTTTTGGTGGTGGGGGACACTATGCTTCATTTCAACCATAATATTAAATTATCGTAAAAAATATTATTTGTAAAGCTATTATTTCTTTAGAAAAAGTTATTATAAAATTGATGAAAAATAGTTTAAAGTTATTCTTATAGTGACCTATATAAAAGTAACTTTTATAACATAATAAAATATTGAAAAATTAAAAATTCAACGCTTTACCTTCAAAATAAATGTTAGTATGAAATAAAACTTCGGGATTGGGCTATTTTTATTTAAGAAAAAAGGTAACAATAGAATACATTTGATTTAGATATGAGAGTGAAATGCAAATATAAATAGAATATGCATTGCCATTTTTTGTTTTCATTGTGATTATGATAGTTATTAATAAGAATGTTTGATAGGAAATACTTGGCAGTACAAACCTGCAATGACTTTTGCTTTAACCCTTAATTTGACAAGATGTTTTTGATTGATAGATTGATTTTGTTGGCTGTGGCAGACAAACATTGCTTTTAGTAAAAAAAGTCACCAAAACCATACAAAATTACAAGATCTATAAGTGATTCAATAAAGTACAATATTACAAAGTTATTTTAGTAAACAAACATGCACATTTATTAGTAAAACCTTTATAAAAAATTATAATTACTTTAAGTAAAACGGATGGCTTGTGTTTCATTGACATTTTGTCTCAAACTGATAAAAATAGTGTTGCCAAATAAGATTTTTTTTTTTTTTTTTTTTTTTTTTTTTTTACCATAATGGAAATAGATTTAAAAATTTTTGTTAGATATATGAGCTGATAGAAATTTTCATAAACCCGCCAGATTTTATTTATTTGCTTGTTCGTTGTAGCGGACTTAGCCAAATTAAGGATTAATTCATTACAAAATGCTATATGTCTAATTTTGCACAAATATTACTGGAATATAAAGTGCAGAATGACAAGAAAGGTTTTTATACTTAAAAATTGTTTGATAATAATTTGGTAGTTAAATGTAAAAAAAAAAAGTCTGCATTTAAAGATTATTTAGGTTTAATTTATGAAATTGATGGTAACCCAGTTTTTATAAATGTAATAAGATAATGCAATGTGAATCTATGACTGAGGGGTTAGTTTGTAATTGTTGGACTTCATTTAGTAATTTTTATAAAGAAATTGAATCTTTTCCCTTCCATTTCAAAATTGTCATATATTTCCTTAAGCTAGGTATTGAATATAATATATATTCATTTGTTTGTACAAATATTTTCAGAAGCTGTTAAGTTTTTAATTTGTCCTTAATTTAATACTTTCATTGGCTACCATTAGGTAATAGCTGATTCTTTAAATAACACATTATATTTGAAATAAAATAAGTAAAGGATTAGAAAATTGCCTTATCATTACATAATTACTTGTTTACAGAGGAAACATATATTTTATTATTATAAAATTGTTGAAATAATAGAGAATATCAAAGAATGAAATACCCTTGATTTAGGTGACAATTATTAAAAAACATCGAAAAACAAATAAAAGAAACATATTTTTCAAAGATGCATTAAAAAACAAACCAATGCTGTTTATAGGTTTTATTGACGATTATAATATACAGATTTGACTATAATTAATCTATACTTTCACTGAACTACCACACTTTACTGAATACCACAGACTTTTTTGGTTTTTGACAGAATATATAAAAAAAGGAATCTAACGTTGCTTTCATTGATATTCAGAAGTAAAAAACATTCAGAGATTTTATAACATTATTGCCTAGTAAAAGGAAGACAACAATAACACAAAAAAAAGGGGGTTTGGGCATTTTCCCCAGTAAGCTTCTTAAATATAAGTAATATTTTTAGCTTTTCTTTCCGTTTCTTTTAACATTGCCCAAAAACAAAATTTTACTGTTAAACTTTCATAGGAGTTTTATTGCATTTTCATCACATAAATATAACCATTAAAATAAGATCTTCAATTTGAAAATCACAGTTCAAGAATTACATTTACTTCTGTCATTCGATTCTTGATTGCACATATCCATAGTAGCATCTAATGAGATTCTAAGAAGCTAATTATTTCAGAACTGTAGTTTAATTAATCAATAAATATATATTTTTGGTATATTTCTTAAATTGCATTTAAAATATGAAATATGTCTTTATTGAAAACTTTTCTAATAAAATACACATACTCTACATTTATAAGAAGTTGAATATTTTGTTTTTTATTTTTAGGTATATTTTTGTTAATACAAAGTAGTAAACATGCCTCGTCACTTGTTTCAAGTTACTGTGAACTTACCTGGAAGTTTCAGGAACAATATCAATAATAATGAAATATTTAATCCTTATGTTTTTGTGCGGAACCGTTTATATCATTTTCTGTTTCATCGATTTGCGCTGGGGTATGCTAGAGTGTTTTCTGAATTCCATAGACAGTTGATGGAATTTTTCATACTGCTTGCAGTAAGTATATTTTATTTTGTTTGTAAAAAAACCTTATATTTCTTAATCTAAGTTTAATCAAACTTATTATTTAGTCTAATAAAAACACAAAAACATGGAACTAGTTTTTATTTGAAGTATTAGTTTTTATATCTATAATAATTTCAAATAAAATGGTAATCCTTGATATAATAAAAAAGCATTTCCTGAATGTATTAATATTATACATATAGAGTTGAAATCTATTTTAGTATGTCTCTTTTTATTACCAATGTCATCTATAGTAAACAATGTAATAAAGTAATTTCTGAAAGATTGCAAATAAAATTGCCACCACTTGATTATTTGAATTACCATATTAATGTTTAATTCAAGCAAAATCTTATAATGTATTTTATTCCGTTGTAGAATTGAAATATACTTTATACATGCATATGTATGTACAATTTAATGAAGATACATCAAACTCATGAATTTCTAACTTAGCATTTCGTTTTTGTATTCTGAAGTGGCCCCTTTAGTGAGAACTAAAATATATTTATATTCAATTTTAGTTTGTATTATTTTATCTTTATCTTTGTAATATGTTGTATTTCTGTATTGTGTGGCTCTGTAATAAGAGGTTATTGATATATGGAGCCATGGATATTAGTTTTTTTATACGCTTCTGTCTTTTCTCTTTATGTTCAATTTTAAATAAAGAATTTGCGTTATTAAAAAATTATTACAGAAAATCTATTTTGATTTCATGTATATTCATATTATTGTTTATTATAAAAGGTTCAATTTTTCCAAAATTTATTTGTCAATTTGTACATATCTAAAAGTAACTTTTTGAAAACAAATTTGTACAAAGTAAAACAAGTTTGCTTTGAAAGGAGAATGATTTTATGCATTTTCAAATCATCACTCAGTTTTTGAAAATTATTTGAATTTGTCATTGCTCAGAATTTTTTTTGTTGAAAAGATTTATGCTGGCAATTTTTGCGTAACAGACAGATATTTAATCAAATTTAATTAACTATAAATAAGGAGGGAGTCATAAATTAATGGATGAATTTTCTGTTAGAAAAAAAAGATTGTCTACCAGTTTTGTTTTCTGAATCCTAAAATTTAAAAACTCTTGGAACAGTAATTCGGATGATCAGCATAAAATGAAATCCAAGTAATTAAAGAGGTGAAAAAAATCCCTTTATGAGGTAAAGAAAAAAAAAAGGAAAATTTGTTGGCATGTGTTAAAAAAATTTTTGAAACCAGGAAGAATTATTAAATTTGATTTTGACAGATAAAATGAAACTGGTCAATATACTGAAACTCTTTAGGAATGGATTTTTACAATTACTTTTTAGGGATGGATGATTACTTTTTTTAGGATGGATTTTTAAAATATTAAAGAATTTGAAGTTTTTAAAAGCTGACAGTATTCATTAATCTGTTCTGATATTTTCTGTTTTATGTTAAATGAAGACCACTATGTTATGTTTCATGGCAATATTTAAGCTCCCACTTTAATATTATTGACTAATTGGATATTTTGTCATTTACGATATTAACAGAGAACTGAGAATTTAAAGTATGAAAAAAAAAAAAAAAAAAAAACCTGAATAATTTTTTTTAAAAATTTGAAACATTTATATTGAAAAAAGTTATGATTTTTCTAATTCAGATTATAATTTAATGAAGCTATTTCGCAACCCTTGTTATATTCTATTTAATAAAAGTGTATTTTTTATTATATCTTCATAAAGCAATATTTTTTTTAACTCTGGAATTCAGTAAATTAATCCAAGTAGGAGGACAATCTATTGTACATTTCGGAGTAGCAATAATATTTTAGTTAGTTTTTTCAAAGTATTTGAAAAAAAAAAAGTCTTTATTAATAAATATTTGAAAAGTGCATAATTTTTTTGCCTAAAAGAAATCTATTTAAAGTCTATGTATATCTTGAAAGAGAAATTTTGCAATATTAAGAGAAAAAATTATTTGTTATCATGGCAATGAACTCTTGATGTAAATGTTTGGAATCTGTTTTGACGGTATGTTGGCAATTGCGTCGCGAATATTGTTCTTGAGGTCGATCGACATAAACCAGGGATTTCAAAGTGAGCCTCGTCACTGAAAAAAACGACCGCGTCTTCAGGCAGGTTGTCAAGCAGCATTTCACATGCATTTTGCCGGGCAACAAAATCGCGTATAGTTAATTCTTGCTCAACATCCAATTTATAGGGATGGAAACTGAAGGTCTTGATGGAAAATTCATCGAACATTGGTGTCAGAAATTCCCAGAGCAGCCGCGTGTTTGCAAGCCGAACGCAGAACTGACTGCCTCACTCTTTCGACATTTTCCGGAGTTCTGGTGGTCCGTTGATGTCTATTTCTGGGTGTAGCGACACTCCCGAAATGATTTAACCCACGACAGAATCGAGTTACGGCCAGGAACGGGTCTGTGAGGAGGAATTTTCAAAACGAGCGCTGAAGGCACGTTGCGTAGCAGCAAGTGAGCCACCCTGAGAAAAGAAGCTCTCGACCGCGAAGGCCTTTTATTTTCTAGACCAGAGCATGATGGCAATTGACTAGAAGCAGAAACAAACTTGGGGACTTCCCCCTCCAGTAGCGCTACCTATCACCCATCTACCCACCCAGCTCACCGCTCGGTTTTTTCAAATAAGTAAGTTTCTCTGGCTCACGCTGTACAAAAAAAAAAAAAAAAAACTTTTTTTACAAAAAGTCAATAATACATTGTTGATATAGTATAGCTCCCTGACGACTATGCATTAACCTGCAATACCGTTTTTACAACGCCTAGGAATGCTGAATATCGAACTGTTGATATAATCCTGAGGCAATATTACACCACTAATTAAGCAATACTCTCCGAACTTCCTATGGGCACGTAGGTGGTGATTGACGGGCTGCAACTGATCATCCAAGTATGTTCCACACATACTCTGATTGATTCAAGTCCGGTGATAATGCATGCCAGACCATAAGGATGATATCCTCCGATTGCAGGCATTCACTTACGATGTTTGCGTGGTGAGGACGGACGTTGCCATCCACAAACATGAATTCTGCGCCCACGACAGCTTGAAACAAACATAGTTGTTCCAGAATTACGTCAGGATAAATTTGGCCTTCCAAAATAATTCCTTCCCTAAGAGCAACTTGGTTCCGTCGTAATGTTGTAGTTCAATGATGGTTTCTTGGTGGTAACGGGTACCTGGCGCTTTCCATATGAAAGTCAGGGGAAAATAAGACTGCAAGCTAAACCTGGACTCGTCGGTAAACATCTCACAAACCCATTGTTGCGGTGTTCACAATGCATGCTCTCTGTTCTAGGCTACTGCAGGCTACAGTGAGTTGCAGTAAGTGGAACATATCTGGCAGGCCTATGAGCAAATAAACCAATCTGTCCGGTGCCTTTATACAGTCTGTCTTGAAAACTGTCGTAACAGTTACTGAAGAGAGCTGACGAGATAGGTTTAATGTTGTGCTCCGTCTGTTTCTTTTGGTAGTACCTGCGAAATACCGGTCTTCATTCGGCATTGCAACGTGGGGGCGACTTATTCTGTAACGTCTGCTCACATTACCATAATCTTAGAATCGTTGCCAGAGTCTATATATGACACACTGGACAGTTCCAAATACCTCTGAAATTAACCAGCCTCTCAGAAGTGAAAATAAATTCTAGATTTTCTGTACAGTTATTGGGAAATATCCGGATTGGAATAAAGTGAAATTACTTAACTTAAAAATTTTTTCAGGTTTGTCACATTTAGTTATTAGTGATGATCACATTTTGTTATTCAGTCTGTGATTAACTAATAGAGATAGCTGAAATAGCTAAGCAGGTAAAACGAGCGGAAAAATACATTGAATGTTTCTGATAGATTTTTTGAAATGTATGTTAACATATTTATAAATTTATTCAATCAAATGTTCCGCATTCCATGGTTGAATCGCTAACATCATTTTATACTTGAAAAATTTTATGATCTATGATGGAAATTTGCTGAATTGAATATCATTTTGAATGAAATTTGATGATTCGAAAATTTCTGAAAGACTGATAGGGATGATAATAACAGTACTCTTCATTTTATCTATCAACGTCGTAGAAAAAAATTATTCAGAATAATACGAATTGCATACCAGATTTCTGCACTTCATCTGTTTTGAACTGTAATCATTAACCAAATTGTCGGAAAATAAAATATATCCCTTTTTATTTTCAATGTAGTCATGGTCTCAAATATTTAAAAAATATTTAAATAAGTTTTTCTGTTTATATATGAATAAAATCGCAGAGGAAGAGAAGCAACTTTTTTTTCCTTCTTTTCTGAATGACTGCAAATGCAAGCTTTCACAAAATATTGAATTTAGTAAATTTTGGAATTTGACTTTCTTGTTTCGTGTTTAAATTTGATTGTTTTCCTTTATTTTTTCCTCCAATTCACGAAAATGACTTAACAGAACATTAATGTTGGGTAGAAAGGTTTTTGTGAGACCAGATAATGGGAATAATGCTCAAAACCGCTTGATAACCAATGTTAGAATTGTTCTGGGGCGCCACCTATCTTTTGTATTATTCATAACTTATTCTTTTTGTTTGGATTAGTTGATCTTTAAACATTTTTTTGGTTAGTTAATAAAATAATTATTTATTTATGTATTTATTTATCTATTTGGAAAATAGTTGATTTTCTTTTTCTTTTAATAGAGAGTTTCATTTTTATCCACTGATATTACTGCAGCTGTTATGGCTATACTATTTACTTATAAGGCAAGCATGAAAAGATTGTTGGTAGCCGACAAGACGTAACCCAAATCTTTCTTTCTTTTATTTGAAAGAGAACAAAGTAATTTCTAATTTTTCTGTCATTATTTAAAAACTAAAGTTTTCACAATTAGAAAAATAAACTTCTGCTTCTCTCAACATTATTCTTGTCGAAGATTAATATATTTTTTTATAGGACATTAAGTGTGGCATCATCTTTTTCAAATCTGAGGAAAGATATCTCTGCTATGGAGGTCAAATTTGAAGCTCAGTTTCTTTCTTGATATTATACCACATTTTATCAATATCCTGGAATGCATGCAAAAGTTAACACTAGATGGTGCTGCATTTCATTCCTTAGCCTTAAATATGAAAGGCTAATTCAAGAAAAGGATAGTGGGGCTTTTAGACTATGGTTGGTGTCATATTTGGCCTAGATGATCCATGACTTTCTAAGAAAATTTCTAGCAACTTTATCTGTGAATCTCTTTATAATCCATGACATCTCATCAAGTGATTGCTATATATTTTGCTTACTGAAGGGGGGAAAAATCTTCAAGATCAATTGTTCAAATGTAGTATAGAAATGCTGGAACGGTTAAATTAAACGTGTTGCTGGCCAAGAGATTTTAGATTTTAACCATTTATTTTATTTCTATAATAGGGGATAAGGATGCACACCATCAGTGAATATGGATATATACAGTTACGGTTTTCCTATTCTTACTTATCCTAATCCGTCGGGTTCGTTTACTTGTATAGTTGGTGTGAGAACACACGATCAATGATTAGTCCTTTAGTAGAAAACACAGACGACATTTATTTACATGACGAAGACAGGGCAGCACAAAAACGACAAATGTTTACAGCGCAACTATAAGCAGAAGACAACTATATACAGCCGAGAAGAACATGCAGGACCGCACACACCAGTACTCTACAGCAGAAAGTAGTCCACAATAACAACAATAGTTCACACGCAGAAATTCCGCAGTGACAACGTCCACAGCTCACAAAGCGACAAGACAGAATTCAGCAGGAGAGGGAATCTTTATGGGATTCTGTCTAAGTTTACGTAGGTCTCTCCCGAACAGGCTGAAACTATTCCTCTGTCTCTTGCTTTCGCTGCCGGTTCACTACTTCACACAACAGGGCTACTTGTCAGTTCAGGACTGCTCCGTTCCCGACGATGACACGGGCTAAAACAAACGACATAGGTTTCATCAGAATACGCCACTCAACAATTCAGCACTCCTTCGTTGTTCTCCCGGCGACTCCTCCGCTCAAGACTCCTCACTTCTAGACCTCACAATTCAGGTCTACTTGGTCGACCACCCCCGCGCTTGACTTCTCCAGCTTCAGATTGCTTCTTATATAGCAGCAAGAGGTGGGGCTAAAATTTCCTGGACTAATCAGGAGCATTCTGGATGTATCTCGACTGCTAATGGACGGATCGGGAACATTCTCGATGTTTCGGGTATTATCCATTTTGTCGCCAAGTTTGTCACTAAGCTCTGGGATCATTGATGCGACGTCCGGGCACCGTTCAAATGACTGTAAATCACTCTTCTGGCATTATTAGTGCGGGAAAGCAAAATGACAGATTTATAATATTACTATGAGTGAGAATCATAATTTGTTGTCATGCTATGTATGAACTATAATTGAAATATTCTGTAAAATTCATCATAGTCTCCTTTTGATTTAGACGCACAGGCACTCATCCTTAACATTTCGTGGGGTTGTAGGAAATACGTCAGAAAATCGATTTCACATAGGAAAATAAGTCGGCATTTGCATTGGACAAAACGGGCAAGTGAAGTTTACATGAGGAAACAATACAGTTAAGTGGTGTCAAATGTGATTTTTATTTCAACAAGGTTAAGTACAGGTTCATATTAGATGCTCAAAACTACAACCATTCACACGAACACAGAATTCACAGCACCGTTGCATTGACTGTCGAAATTTTTCAAAAATACCTGCCATACGCAGGTAATGCCTGCAGTAGCCTCTATTCGCGCTGCAAGATCCATTTCACTTTCAATGAGGGTCGTGTATACATAGTAATTCATGCCCCCCCCCCCCGCTACATCCCCCCCCGCTACATAAAAAAAAACTCATGGGACAAGTGATCGATCCAACCTTTGCTAATCCATCGAGCTTTGAATGTTCAGCTCTGGTAATCACGCGAAACAACTTTGCTATGGTCTGGAGCCCCGTCATGTTGACACCACATATCTTGACTGCTAGTCGCGGGAAGAGCATTCAGTAAAGTCGGTAACACTATCTTGAGAAAGATTAGTTATTTCTAGTCGTCCAGTTGGAGTGGCAGTAAGTAAAGACCCAATAAACAGCCACTAATACTTTCAGTCCATACATTAACGGCAAAACGATGTTGCGCAGCATGATTTCTCGTACAAAGTGGATTGTCGTAAGCTCACACATGTGAATTGTGTATATTGAACATACTTTCACTATATAATAAAACTTCACTTGCAAAAAGGACAAACTAAAAAACGGGTCCATGGCACCTTTCTACATGAATTATTGTGCAGATTTCATACACTTTGGATAATCGTTAGAAGGCAATAACTTCTCCTTTTGCAGATGATAAAGATGTTGACGCTCCACATGCAATATCCACCACACTGCTGACTAAGATACTCTAAGCTGCTGATCAATAGCTCGTTTGCTGAGCGGATTATCTTCTATGGACTGTAGGACTTATTCTGCGACGTTGACAGTTCTGCGTCAGTTGTCTTCTCCCCTCATTCCGCCTGTTGTTGCGCAGGGAACCACGTTCGCACAGATTACGATGCACATTTGATCTGTGGTATTCTGGTGGAGTATCGATCTTCGTAAACTTACCTTGCTCGGGGGCAGCTTTGGTAGCCGTCCCATAGATACATATTCGCTAGCTCTCGATGCAAAAAACGATTAATCTTACCACGAGTAAGTCATCTCGTACACTTATGATAGCGGGAATAGTCGGAAGAGCTGTACATTTGTTGGGTACACACAGCGCCCTCTACATACTCATGATTACATTTGCGGTTAAATTTCCCTGTGTGAAATCGGTTTCTTCACATATTCCCTATCACTCCAAGGAATTTCAACAAGTTTAAAATCATCCTGTAAATATATTGCGATTTCGTTTTAACTGTTTGTTGACTGTATTTTGATGCTATATTATTTATATTGCGTTTTTTCTAAATTTTAAATATTGTTTTTTAATTATCGAAAGTATATTAATTATATGTAATTTCTTTATAGGCATTATTTAGTTTTATTCTGCTAGTCTACGTACATGTGGTGTTTGTTCAATCTCCCATAACATGTCTTGAAAATTACCGAGATGTGTTTAAAAGAGCTGATATTCTTCGAGTGGAAGTTTTGTCTGGAAGAGGAAAGCAAAATTATACATTGTTGGATTCATACTTTAAAGAAAAAGCCATTCGATTGCAATATTTAGAGAGCCAGGGTCGTTTCATTTATTCTGAACATGTGAAAAGAGAAGAACCTGAAGAATTTTATCCATTTGATGAAGATGAGGAAATTGGGTTTAATGAAAGCATCAGTGATCCGGATGCCTTTAAAGCTTTTACTCTCAACTCAGAAACTCTCAGAGCAGATAGCATCATAGATACCCTCAACACAGATGGTATTCAAGAATCGGAGCACTTAGAGCCAGAATTAGAAGTTTCAGTTGAGGAAGAAAACTATCAAAGCCTATCAGAAGCTGCAATTTTAGCAAGTAAGTATCATTCCTCTGGTAACTAAAATTAAATTCTCAGAAACACTATTCTGAAGAATTATAGAATCAGATGATATATATTAGGGTGTCCCATAAGTTTTTTTTCTATTCTAATATGAGATGAATACACAATATGTACTATTCAAAATATTATTTATTTTGTTATATAAGAACCTTTTTGCTATATCACTTTTTTTTCATCTCTCAGGAAGCCTCATTATGCCTTCGTTGAAAAGTTATTGTGCTTTGGATGAGAAATAATCCTCGAGGTGGGCTTTTATTTCCTTGATGGATATAAAGCGCTTACCATGAATAGAATTTAAGGACTGAAATGAGTAATAATCAAATAGAGCGAGATCTGAAAAGTATGCGTTATGCAGTAAATCCCAATCAAACTCTTAAGAGCTCTCTTACAACTATTGCAATATGTTGTCTCACATTTTCATGATGAAAAACAATACCTTGTCAGTTCATTATCTCTGGCCGTTTTTTTGCAATGGCAATTTTCATTTGATCCAGGTGATGTTTTTTTCTCTAGTTTCACCTTGAGGAAGAAGCTGTTAGAAAATTATGCCTTTCCAATTTTGCCGCAGGATCAAAAGAATTTTTAAGGGATGTAGTCCTGACTTTGCGACTGTTTAGAGTTCTGGTATGACTGAAACCGATGACAGAGATGGCTTATAAGCCAACATAACTGTGCAAGCAGAGCCAGATAAAACTATTCATAGCACAATGAGAAAGAAACTTTTGAGACACCCTAATTTGTGTGTGTGTGTGTATAATATGTGTTAAATATTTGACTCTAATAATTTCAGATTACATTATGTATTTTATAATTAACTGTCTATTTTTATTATCTGTGTTTTTGCAAGTTGTGTTTTCAAAACTGGCAACGTTGTTGTTGTTGTCATGGGGTTAGTGAATGTGTTTTGCTTTTCGTTTTTTGAGTGGTTCAATGATTATAGTTTTTCATATAATAAAAACGGCATTTATTGTCGGTAAAAAGAGTTTTTTATTTAGAGGAGTACGAAGATCATTTAAGCTATTAGAGTAAAAAGTTAGAGATTAATTTCTGAACAATATGTACATAATATAATGATTATTATTGCTTTTTTTATTAATGTTGTTAACCAAATAATTACTTTTACCAAAGGAATCAAAATAATTTTTGGCTAGTTTAAATTGTAAAACATCTTGTATTTTTTGTATTTTCAATGCATATTGTAAATTTTATTATTTTTGATTTATTAAATCTGTATGAAAGTAAAAAAAGGAAAAAAAAAATGTCAGCCAATTGTTAGCCCTATTTCAGCACATATTCAATTATTTTATATTTTATAAATATTAAAACATTCGGTCTTCTCCAAGTTATATTTTGTGTGTCACTTATCTTTTTTTTTTGTTAATAGTGGTGATTAGTGGCTTATAATGAAGTGATTTTAAAATAATTCATTTTACGAATAAAAAATATGATTGTAAATATTAAGTGGGATTGTTACTAGGATCTGTTAGCAATGAATAAAGTAAAACAAACAAATAAAAACAAAATAGGTACATCAGCTAAAAGATGCAGTACAGGTATCAGATAATACAAAATAGTGATATTATAACATTCTTGCCTGGGCACCATTATGCAATGTGCTAAAGTTCCCGTTAGTGTATGCTGTTAGCACTTTATGCAATTCAATGGTTTGTTTGTTGATGCTGTAGCCTAGTTGCCATTGTGTCCTTGATGTTCATAAAACATTTAATGATTACAGTCATGCATTTTTTTTTGGTGCTGTTTCAAATTTATATTTCATTTAAACTCATATTTATTTTTCATTTAAGCCTTGGACATCCTATATATAACCATTAGTAACTGCAAAAATAAAACCAAAATGCTACATTAATAATAAAGAAGTATCTGTATCATGTAGCTATACCCTGAAAAATAAGACTGTAACATGCTAATGAAACTTTTGACTAAGCATAGTTTAAATTTATTTTGAAACTGTTAAATTATTTAAGTACTGTTTAAGCAAATTAATATTTTCATTTTTTAGCTGATCCAAATGATGCCTACATCATGGAATTCTCTTTAGAATATGGATATTTAAGACTGAGACCTTCTAAAAGACACGATTTAAATATTACTGTTGTGTTTGTTGTTTTAGGTAATTGAATTTGTTTCCTTTTTATAAAAATGTATTATTCAACCTAATTCACAAATCTATTTATGATATGGTGATAATTGGTAACAAGATTTTATTATTCACATAAATTTGAAGAAATTTTGGTTTATCTACTACTTTTTGTCACTCCTAATTGATACTAGTTATATTATACTGTTAATATTTATAATTATCAAAATTTAAAATTTTAAAAGGATTTTCTGATAAATAAAATTGGTTTTAGTAAAGTTTTTATAGATGTATAGTAAAAATATTGTCTAACTGTATTAATGAAAATTAAATGTTAGTCATGTATAGCAAAGTATTAATAGTTGAAGGAATAGGAAAAAAAAGTTTTAAAAGTAATTGAATTTTTTTAATAAATTTTTTGAAAAATGAGTTTTTTCCCAGTTACAATACTTTTTGAAATAATTAATATTATATTTTGACTTCAGTTTTTAAAATTCTAACCAATACTATATTTATATTAAATTTTTTTAAATTTTAAACCTATGACATTTTTTTTTTCATTGATATAATTAAAAAAAATCTTTTTGTAAAATTAAAAAAAGTAAACTGAAATTAAGATTTTTTTGGAGCATTTATTCTTTATTTAAATTACGTGTCCTCCCCTCCTGCATTTTCTGGAATGCTTGTAAATTATGGAGATAAATTCATGTTTTATTTATGCTTTGTTAAATTAAAATTAAATGTCCTATCACAAGCATGCATTTTGTGCAGTATATGATTAATTTGGATTTAAAATAATCAATTGAGTTTATTCATCTACTTTGAGTTTATTCCTTTTTGAAATTGAAAGAATGATTTCACTTAATTGAATTTTCCATCATTGTAGACCCCGAAGAAGATACTTGCTTTGGTGGACCATTTAACAGATTTCTTCTTGATAATTTCCTTGGATATGACCACTTTTTATTGGGAAGTATAAAACATATGGCCGATCAGAAGAGTACAAAAGGTATGTTCCTCCTTTTCTTTTCTTTTTATTTCTGTTTTAAGATTTTTAAAAGGGAAAGATTACATCACAGTTATTATTTACATGTTCATATACAGTAATATATGTCAGTATATTTGATTATGTTAATGAAGTATTTGTAGATATCCTTGAATATTCATTTAGCCTCTCTTGTAACTGACTAAAATTGATGTCAGAGACAGCACTCTCTAATGCTATAATTTCACTATGACTATGATATATATGTAATATACTAAATTTTTTTAATGTAAATTATATGTATATAACATAATTTGTAAATAAAAATGTTACACTAATTTTAACTTCTAATTTAACCCTTTAATGACTGCACATCATTGCATTTAAAATAGATTACCTTGATCATCATATTTTTGTGGTGTGCTCTTCAAGTATTATATCAAAAACGTCAATTTCATGGGCAT
Organism: Argiope trifasciata; assembly: GCA_026543055.1. Taxonomy (NCBI): domain Eukaryota; kingdom Metazoa; phylum Arthropoda; class Arachnida; order Araneae; family Araneidae; genus Argiope; species Argiope trifasciata. The sequence goes on along the minus strand of JAPMOQ010038084.1, from coordinate 63,698 downwards.
TTTATTATTTAATATGGAAAACTTATTTATCTATCAACTGTCTGCGTATGTTTTTTAAAACACTTATTTTTGTTATGGATATGTATGATTAAACACATACTTTAAGTATCTTGCTCTGAGACGCATTTTTATCTTCACGTAAATGAAAATAGTGGTTCTATATGAAAAATTACTGCAGAATTTAAACCTATTTACCATGTATGCCATCTTGATGCCTGTTAAAATCTAATATTAAGAGCCCATTAACTTCATTGTAGTGAGCTCTTGTTGAGAATGGATACTAGGCCACTTTGTTATCTAACCATTATTTTAAATGAAGAAGCATTCTATTTTACTTCATTACAGAATGATAATATGGCTAAATTAAACTTGGTGAAAGTAATAATTATTATAAATTATTATCATGTTTATAAACTACTTTAATAGATATTATTTATGTGTATAATTTTTACTCAAAAGGATGAAAAATTTTGTTCTTGAACTTTTTCCTTATTCTTTTTCTTTCTTCATGATTATTTATCAATAAAAATATCTTACTGATCTCTTAGTTCTTCCAGTACTAGTATGGATTATTAAATCTGTTTAGATATGAGCTCAGGACAGTCTTTGAGAGAAAGCAGTGCATGTGGAATCAGCAAAATTAATCATTGCATCTGGTATGCAAAAATAAGCATGAGGTGACTCAAAGTTATGGATATTTGTTTGGTTTTTCCTAACTGCTTTTATCCTATGATCCATGGTGCATATGTACTGTGAGCTTTTGTTTATATTTCTTTTTTCAGTGAAGTTATAAGGGCTTATGAAATGAAAAAAAGCTTCTAAGTTATGGATATCTGTAAGTATGTTAAAAGAGAAAATACATGTATTTCATTTGAAATACTGGGCTGTACTTTGCACAAAATAATTTGCTCAACAAATTTCATTTAAAGGAATAATTATAATTTCTTTTTGTCATAATTTCCCTTCCTTTGTTTCAAACAAATTTTTTATATAAAAAAACTGACACATTATTCTTGGTTATTTTATTATTGATGAGTATCTAGTATGTAACAATTCAAGTGTATCAGCTGATTATCTTTAATTGTTTTCAATATGAAATGAATTGTTCTTAGTTTTAATGGCTTTATAATTTTGAATATTATTTTAGGTTTTGTACGGAATGCAGTAATGGAAGTCGAATATATATTTATCAATAATTGGGTAAATGATAGGTCGTTTTTCACTGCTGGATTCGTAATGATTGTATTTGTAAGTTTCTGTTGCTATTTATTAACATATTTTTGAAATTATTATTTAGTTGGACTGTCATTGGAATGACAGTTATTTTTTTAATTGAATTGTTAACATTTTGGAGTTTTGTCGGATAGCAATATTAAAAAATGTCTGAAATTATGCATTTTGGTCTTGAAAATCAGCCACAATTCTTAATTGAAATTCAGAATTAAAGAATTCTTTAACAATTTTGTGCTATGGATTTTTTTTTTTTGGTTTTTCTAGACTAAGTAACAAATCTTATGTATTAATTTGAGAGAAAAAATGTTATATTTTCCTTTTAATTGGTGAGCAATTTCTTAATAGGAAATCTATATATTTATATTTTACTTAAATTTAATTTTCTTCTTATTCTTCATGTAAGGTTTAAAATTTAAAAAAGACTTTGAAATTATGATTTTAATGAAATTGCAATTTGTGTTATATTGTTAAAATTTTAATTTTCTTAATTCTGCAATTGGTGCTTAACTTTTTTTTTTGTAATTCAAAGTTTATGTAGAAACAGAAAAAATTGGCCTTTTTATTTGATAAGTTCAGGTCATATTTAAAGGTCGAGTTAGCCTGGGTGGTATGGTGGTGGACTTGCATACCTTATGTTGCGAGTTTAAATCCCGGCAGCCGAATATTCCTTGTGTGTGAACTAAGGCATGCATAAATCTGTCATTATCACAAAGCCCTCCATGTCAAGCGTAATACCACTGGGGGTGCTGGTCCTGAGGTGATTGCTCTCTGACCCAGTTCTAAATTACAATCTGTGGTTAAGTGAATGAAATGTACGAATGAAGTTCGGCCCGTGACTAGCTAACTCATTCTCTTGGCCCTAGATAGCGCTATTGATAAATCAAGAGATGCACAATTCGAATTAAATCACAATGGCTCTTTAGTCAGCGGGCTTGTCAATGGCAAGAGCCATTAGAAACAACAACAGGTCATATTTATGATCCATATTCCTTTAGCAAAAATATTTCCTAAGAGATGCATTTTCTTGAATGTTTTCTTTTTAATGACTTTGTATTTAATTAAGACTTTCATAGACCTTAAAAATACAAAATTCTTTTCAAACCCCCTAACAAAACAATTTTTTTTTCAAAAAAAAAAAGCTTTTTTATTTTAAAGTTTTAATTTTTCTTGTATATAATTAAGACTTTCCTATATTGATTTATTATATATAATTAGGACTTGTATATAATTAGGACTTTCACAGACCTTAAAAATACGAAATTCTTTTCAAACTCCTGGCAAAACATAATTTTTTTTTTCAAAAAAAAAAAAAAAAGCTTTTTTATTTTAAAGTTTTAATTTTTCTTTTACGTGACCTATTTTATGAAAATTTACGAAAGTGCAAACAGATTTGTATTTGAAATTGAAAAATTTTGTATAAAATACAGATTCTACATCAATATCAAAAACTGAGTATAATGCTCTAAAGCTATTTACTTACAAAATAGTACCATGATTCTTGTGCCCAGATTTTAAAGAAATATTTTAATAGATGACAAAATAAAACATGCAATGGGTACATTTCATCACATTATTTATACAGTTGTTACAAGAGCATATGTAATTTGTTTAAAAAAATACTTTATGATAGTGACATACCAAACATTTTATATGTATGCAAATAAATGGATATATTAATGATAATCCAGAACTCAAATACCTAAACAATTGGAGGAAGGTATTTAACCTAAACTTTGTTGAGTTTAAAAACATTAAATAATGTTGCAAAGAAGTTAGATCTCAGAAAAGTAATAAAAGTGTGAATGGAGGAACCAGCAGTTAAGAGATAAGTCTTCCATATGAGCAAGAACAAATTACAGAATTGTGTCTTTATTGAGTTGCTAAATATAGGCAGTTAAATTTTGTTTATTTTAAATAAACAAAAAGTAGGAAAAAAAAAACACATTTAAAGTAGGAAATACAGAAAATGAATATGCAATGTTTTTACAGCTCTTCATTAGTTATTTAAAGATTCTCCATTGTATAAAAAAGACTATTAAGATGTATTTTCATTCCCATTCACACATGCATGCAAACACACACAATATTCGGATTTTATATATTTTAAATATATATATTACTGAAAAACATGATAGAGATTGAAAGATTGTTTGAAATCTGGGATGATATAAAAACTATGATCTGAACATTGAAAAAGGACTACTAAAGATAATTTGGCATGTGCTAAAATAATTTTTTTTGTATCAAATCGATTGTACCATTTTTAACTCTTTATCCTTCTAATGAATCTCTTGTGCCATTCTTTGTTGAAGATTTGGGGGGGGGGCTGATCCTATATGTAATTAGTAGATATTAATTTATTATCAAAACTTTAAAAAATAAGAAATTTAAAATTGTAACAGTATAAAACAAACTATAATATCAATCTTGTTTAGATATATTAGAATGATAATTTTGAATTTTTTAAAAAAGATCCTAACCTTTACATGTGGAAATTGGAAAAAATCAAATTTGAATGAAATATAAATATATAGTTTTTGGAAATCATGAACAGTGTTTATAAATTATCTAAATTCAATTGTGAAGCCAATTCTATTCAATTCTTGCCTTTCTTAGATAAATCTTGACATCTCTGGAGACAATAATTTAGAGCAGTTAATATTTCTGAAAAAGATATGTTCTGATTTAAAATTACTGTGACAAATTTTTTGTTTTGAGGACGTTAAAATATTTTAAAAAATTTCCCAAATAATTAAGTAGGTGCTTATATTCCATTGATCTAAGAAAATTGGTTTCAAATATTTGTGAATATTTTATGATTATTGTGATAGTTATATTATTTGCAAAAATTTTATTTCCATTATCAAATATTTATGATATTTTATTATATTATGATTGAAAAATGTACTTAGTTAATGAAAATGTAGAAGAAAAAAAATGAATCCATTTATATATTAATTTAATTTTTTCTAAGTAATGCTGTAATATCATTGATTCTTCCAGAATTTCTGAGATGTGATCCATTATAAATGATTAATATTGACCGTTTTTTTATTCATTTGTATTTTTTATGAATAATGGTTTTGGCAGAATAATATATGTACTTTTAATACTTTCTCATTGATAAGCTGATATTGAAAGAAGTTCTTTTACAATTAATAAATCAAAATTTGGAACTAAAAACAACTAAACTTTTATAGCATTACAAAGTATTATTGATTATTTGAAAAATTCTGAAAATTCAAATCATTTTGAAATTGCAAAGAAACTAAGATCGTCTGTCTAGTGGCAAAACAGAAATATTTGTGTTGTGTTGAAGATGTGTGTGTACACTGTGTAGTTGAAGAATTAGGGGTAGAGGAATTAGCAGAGAAAACTGAATTATTAAATGATACAAAATATGTTTATCAACTGAAAATTTTTGCACCTCAGAAAAAATGAAAAGATTAGAATTAGTAGATATTAAGGAGAATTCTAATGCAATGCTTAAAAGGTTAAAAGAATATTAACTTCTTCTTGTATGTAATAATATTTCCCGTCAGTGGTGCATTTCTTTATATTCAAAAAATAACAGTTTCTGATCCCTGAAAAAAAAATTACTTTTGCTTTTTTATGTAATGTAAAGTGTAAATATGGGAAAAGCATGAATAATATTCAGTTTTTTGAACTATTATTCATAATGAGTATCTTTTGATGTGCCAAAATTGCATATTTTTCATTATAGCCCAAATTTTTTAAAATTTCACTATTTATAAAGATGAATTCAAAATGTTTTCATGATCTAAGTGGAAATGTCAGGGTCAACTGTTTTTTTTTTTACCACAAAGCTGTTAAGTAAACTGTTAATAGTGTATCAAATTATTATATAAATTGCCTTAAGACTAATGAGAAGTAGAAAAATAAAATTTTTATACAACAAAAGAATTTGGACCTTCAATATATTCAGAATTGCATCGACTTATTGTATTAGTTATTATAAATGCTATTAATATCTAAGTATTAATGAAGAAATCAGTATTTAGAATGTTCCTTGTATGATTTTTTTTCTTCTTTTTCCAGACTCTTACTATTTCGGCATTGTTACGACATTCCCATCATCAAATATTTGTTGTAGTGGGTAAGTCGGATTCCTAATTTAAAAAATTTGTTTTTGATTATTTTTATATAAAAAAACTATACTATTATTTGTCTTATGTTATTTATTTTTTGCAATTGTAAGGTTTTATTCTCACCAAATTTTTCATTATATCAGTGAAATAGAAAGAGGCAAATTTACATTTATAATTTTGCCTTTTTCACACTATAGTTATGTTTATATATCAGGTGCATAAAAAAAAAAGGTATAAGTTGAACTATTACCAAAACTGTATTTCCCATGCTACAAGGTTCAGTTTCTCGGGATGTGTACTGGAATTTATGTATAGCATAATTTGGTCGCATGAAACCTAATTCATGCTGAATTGTCAGTAAGCACAATTATGTGTGCTGGGCTATAGAGAATCCTTACATTACTGTTTAAAAGGCTGTGAATTTGCCTGCTGTAAATGTGTAGTATCATATGTCTGAAAGGGGACTTATTTGCCTTTCCGTTTTGAAGGTTATGTAACAGGCAAAAAGTACGTGTCAAAGCTTCAAGCAGTATGTACAGAAATCCCACGGAACACGTTGGAGTAATGTATAAAATCAGTGATGATTTGTAGTCAGCAATGCATTGATACTGAGGGCTGCCATTTTGAACAGTAATCACATTTGCATCAGAAAGTGCATTTATGTTTCAAATTGAACTTTAAGCTTCCCATATTCAGCAATTAAACCTTGTAGAACAGGACAAATTTTTTATAATGGTTCAAAGTGTATATATACATTTACCGTCTCACCATTAAACATTACTGTCTTTGTCATTAAAGTGCATACATACATTTTTTTTATACATCCAGCATAATCTTTGAATTACTAAATATATATATATATATATATATATATATATATATATATATATATATAATATAATATAATATAAATACTAATTAACAAATATATGAATGTATGTTATAAATTCTGCATGAATGCAATGTGCATTTTGCTTTATGGTAATTTTTTATTATTTAAAAATTCTTTTGCTTTTGTTGCATAAAATATATTATTATTTAGTTTGATGTCAAGAAACCCATATTTCCAATTTTTGGCAATAATCAAAACTTTGTTTTTGTTCTCATTAATATTTTGGTTATTGTGTCGTTTATTATCCTTATTGTTATTATTTTTCCATGATATGATAATTTCTTGATATTTTAATTCTATTTAAAGAAGGCAAGAAAAAAAGGTTTGCAGGTCATCTCTATTGATTAAGGTTTAATACAATGAATGCTATAGAATTTACAGCCTTAAAGTTGAAATTTGTTTTGTATTTGGTGAAATGGATTTAAAATATTCGAAATTAACTGCACAGTATTTGTATTATAAGAAATAAAATAATACATTGAAAATAATGAGAATTTGTACACAACTTTATTTTATAAAAGTATCCAAAAGTTAAATTGGTGTAACTGCCCCAAAATGACAATTCTCTTAAAAATAGCAGAATTTGATATTCCTTGTATAGTAGTTTACTGATTTTTTTAAACCATAAGATATATTTAAATGAAATAAAAAATGCGACATAAAAAGAAAAAACAAAATGAAAGAGATATGTTTTCTGAGACTTAGAAGTAAAATAAAAATAAGTCCTTGATATTTTGTGTGGAATACCATGTATTTATTTTCTGTTTTTTCTAAACCTCTTAAGACATAAATGTTTTGCATTTGCATCTTAAACTAGTTTATTTAACATCCTTTCAAATGCTTACCACATTATGTGGAAGTAATATTTATATCCTTGTCTCATTTTAAACATGGTTGAGTCTGATTTCTCTTGAATTTTTCGCTCAGTTTTTTTTTTTTTTTTTTTAATTAAACTTGTATACTCTCTAAAAAACTCTTATTACTTATGCATTTTTTTTTCATAGTTGGTTTATATTAAATACTAAAAAAGATTTTTGTGTGTGTGTTAGATCCTTCCCTTCCTGATTGATTTTGATTAAAGTTTATTGTGTTCAACAATGATCTTGATCAATAAAAAGCTTAGTATTTTATTTTATACCTGACAAACTGAGGTATGGCTTGTTACGCAAACTTTTATGTTTGGGATTTGTTTAGCAGTTCACAATAAAAAATTTAAAAGAATGACTTTTTTCATTTAATTTGTTAAATATGTAAACATATGCAAATTGACTTCCAAAGCTTAAAAGAAGAGGCATTTAAAAATTAATTAATAATTGTGCCTGAAAGTGGAGAACAAACAAACAAACAAAAAAGATACAGAAATAAAAAATCTTAGATGAATAATTAAAAAATATATTATTAATATGTATGGAACATTTAATTGCCAATTTATTGTAACTTTAATTAGAAAACAATTTGGTAAAATTGGGGTACTTGAATACAACAAATATTTATCAGTGTGGCATAAGAAGTTGGAAGATTGTTTATGAATTTAAAAGTATTCATTTGTGAACATTCAACATTGCTTGTATTCACCCGCCCCATCCCCTTTATAGATATATTATAAGAATTTGTTGCATTATTCTTTTATCTCTTCTTAAATAATTATAATATACTTTTTTTTGAATAGGAGAAAAGGATTGCATTGAAGAGGTATTATTTGTTGGATATATAGTATTGATCCTTTGTTCATATCTTTTTGTTTTAATTATACACTCCCACAATTCTACATTTCTTTTAAATCTGCTCCCCCTCTCCTTTCTTTTTAGTTAGCATAGAGTTTTTAGGAAGATTTATTATAAATTTTATCCTTGTTTTTAAGGCCTTTGCTAATCTGAGTTTGAACTTACTTGTTTTCTAGAGTGTGCTGTACTTTGTGCAAATTACAAGTTGACTCTGGATTATTTTTTCATTTTCAGGATATTGGATGCAACTTATAATTACAACTTTGGAAAGCCGATGTATGCATCTTGGATGATATTTCATAATTATATTTTAATTATTACCTATTAATATTACACTTGATTAATTATCCTATTAATATTCTTTAATATGTTCCTTCAACTATTTAGAACTAAATTTACTTAACCTAATAATATAAATCATTCCAAAAATATAAATTAATGAATTAATTATTGCATTCAAATTCAAATTAATTAGAGTTAGGGTTTAATGGATGGTGAATCTAAAGTACAGTTGAAATGACAGTTTGCTCCTATGTATGTTAGTGTCTGAGTTTCATTTCAAAATGCAGTATTATAGCAAAAAAATAAGGCGTACATTTAAATAAGGTTTACACAATATATTGCTCCCCTGAAAATGCTTTAAGCCTGAATTATGAAGCTATTGCTACTTCTTTCTGGCTGTGCTTGGTTACTTTGCATTTCCACCCTCCCCCCCCCTTCCATGCATTGACGCTTGTGAGCTTCATCAATAATCAATGTTTGTTAAAATAAAACATTTAAAGTTTGCTGGTCTCTAAAGGTCATGCTTAACTTTGATGCCTTAGTTAAACAAAAAATCTGATAAATAATTGTTGTATGGCTCTATCATCTCAATTTAGTTGACAAAACCCTCCTCAATCCCTCTGCCTTGTAATACCTTTGTTGATGTATTTGTATTTCTTCGATTAAGTATTTTAAAAATCAAAATATGCAATGAAATACTCTTATAATTTTTTTAAATGCAAAAATTTCCACCTTTATGAAATGTGAATTCACTATCTTTCAGAATTTTTCTTTGGAATAAATATATCATTCAAGGGTTAATTAAATGAATAACATAATGATAGATTCTGAAAGATATGAAACATTGGTAATTTAGATATTTCATTAACTGATGCATTTTTACTTCTTGTTGAGCATATGAATACAGTTGAAGCCTGTGATAATAATTTTTTTTAAGTTGATAATTCTTTATATCCATAAGTTTATTTTGATTTTTAATAAATTTCTAGAATTTTTTTTTTTCCTGGGCTCAAGTGACCAAGAAAATAACTTGATTTTTACCATTAAGTCTTTTAAAAAATAAGGAAAATGTATATCCATTGTTTTAATTTCTAGATTTAAAAAAATTCTGTTTTAAGACTTATATTCTATGATTTTAAATGACATTATGATTCCGAATTTTAAGAAAAAGAGCTGAAAATTAAATTTAAAATTAGCATTTTGATTCAATTAATTAATCAAAATAAATTTTTGTATGACCATTATGTTTGAGAATACTACAGTTTAATAGTTTTTGAAAAACAATCATTTCTAAATAAGAAGTATTTTACACACTTTATTTTCATTTTCATTTTTTTAAAACAGAAAAGCAACTAAATTATACCATTTGAAATAATAGAAACAATGTTTTCAAAAAAAATTTTTTGCGGGGAGGGGGGCGATATATAAAATATACTGAGTATAGGGAGAAATAGAAAATTACCGAGTCATTTTTTAACAATTCCACCACTCCCTCCCCACACACAAGGCTGTATTTTTCAATTATTAATGTTAACATCAAGCTGAAATTTTTACTAAGCTAAGTTAAGCGAAGATATTTTGTGCGACATTCATGTTTCATGCAAAGATTTAATTTATCTGAATGGATAATCTATTAGTATAGTTGAAAATTTTGACTTATGGAGGGATGAAATGCATAAATAATTTTCAACCTTGTTAATAATTGTGGGTAGTTGTAGGTGGCATGGGATTTGGACCTCTTTTTTTTAAAAAATCTATTGTATATTATTTATCTAAAAGTTTGTCTGTGAGAAAGGTTAATTATACAAATTTTTAGAGAACATGAACATTTTTAAGAATGTTTTACAAATCAGCTGTTTAGCGAATGCAATTGCTGCTGATTGTGTTATTGAAATGAGGAACTATTCAGTATAGTATGTTGAAAAGAGAATATAACATTGAAGTTTAAATCATATAAATTTGTTACTAAATATAACAAAAATCCTGCCTGTCAGAGATTTCTCTTATTACTGATGCCCCTTAGGGACTCACCTTCTTTAGGTGAGTACGAGTGTCCCAATCCCGAGGTACCCAGGGATCTCTACTCCCTTTCAATTTATTCTCCCTTCCACCTTTTGTTTTTGGTTACAAGTTTTTTATTCCCTTGTGGGTAGGTGAGGGAGCTATCCATGAGAAGCTGTCGCCACTCTGGTTGCTTCCTGCTTCCCATGGACAACAAATACCCCCACGTGTTGGCCATGGGTGGCGACCCATTAGACGGGTGGTACATTCTGCTCCCCGGTGTATCAGTCAGCTGATATCCTGGTTATTTGGTTGGTCTGCTCAAGGGGATCAAGCGAAAGGGTCATCTTCTGGGGCTCTGCATTAAGGGTGGTAGACGTTCCTGGAAGTGGCTCTTAGCGTATAGGCTCTGGCTAGCATCAAGATAAGCGCCGAGGCTGGGAATGGGCCAGAGCCGGTGGCTGTCATCCTTTGTTGGGCTCTGTGGAAGGCGGTGCCGTTGGGGCCCGAATTTTTTTGCCCTTTTTGCATGGATTTTTCAGTTACTTTGCCACGTTTTCCTATTACTGAAAATATTAGATTTTTTATCTTACACATACTAGAGACCTTTCATAAAATTTTACCTTTCATCGTTCAAAAACTGATCTCTTCATTTATTGGCGATGTCAAATCTACTAAAAAACTTCCCTCTGGGGATCTTCTTATTGAGACCTCATCAAAAACACAGATTGCTGTGATGCAGAAATGATCAAAACTTGGAGACATCCCTGTAGAGGTAACTTTTCACAGGACATTGAATTTTTCCTGAGGGGTCATCTCTGACTTAAATATTTTCGATTTTTTGGAGATTGAACTCGTTCAAGAATTACAAGTTTGTGCAGCTCATTGCATAAAAATTAAATGTAATGGCTCATTTATTCCAACAAAACATGTCATTCTAACTTTCAGTAGCCCTGAAATTCCAAAATTTATATGTGCTGGATATGTACAATCCAAAGTTAAGCTATATGTACCGAATCCTCTGCGCTACTTCAAATGTCAAACATTCGGACATTCACAGGGAACTTGTCGTGGCAACCGCCGATGTGCCAAATATCCAGCTGATGACCATGAAACTTAGGTTTGTAACTCTAGACCTCCAAAGGTTTAAATTGTTCTGGGCCACATCCTGCTTATTCCCGTGACTGTCCTAAATGGAAGACGGAAAAAGAAATTAAAAGGTTGAAAGTTAGAAAAAATATTTCATATGCTGAAGAAAAAAAAAAAAAAAAAAAAAAAAGTTTTAGATAGAACATCTAAAACTGGCCTTTCTTTTAGTGCTGCCATAAGTTCAAGACTAAAATGCACTGTTTTCAGACAGAGAATACAGATGTTATAAACTTCAAAACCTGCTCCTGCAATGATTCTGCTCTTGAATCTGTAAAAAGCAGTAATAATAAATAATAAAACTGAAGCTAGTCGAAGCCCAGCTTCTACTTCGAAAAACAATTTCCAGTCCGTTTCTCAATCTAAAGATTCCGAATCTCCTTTAACTCGCTTCCCTAAGAAGAAACAAAAGAAAGCAAAATTTCCTCTAAGTGCCAAAACATCTGACATTGACATCCTTTCTAAACCTCCAGATCCTTCTGATATCCCAATTACTTCAAATTTCATTTTACAGGTTCTAGATAAGTTTCAAACTGTTACTTCTAAGAAAAAATATAAAAAACATCTCAAACAAAATTCTGAAAACATTTTAAATTCTAAATTCTGAAAGACTTTACCACGAGAAGTCTCCCAATCTATTCCAGTCTTTAATGTTAGCTCTTTGCAGACCATTGAAACTAAACCAACTGATAAAATGGATGCAACCAGCTCTGAACATAAAACCATCACCACAAGTAAATCCAATCAAAACACTGACAGTGAAATAGAATCAGACAATGCAACAGAGTACAACCCCAATGAAACAATTGATGAAACTCCACTTACTTCGGAACTTTCAATTGATTCCACCATAAAACTATTTTTAAACAAAGTCCCCAAGAATGTCAAGTAAAATGGGTTAATCTTAAAAAATTTCATTATGAATCTCCAAGTACCCCAATTCATGATAAACACTTAAAGAAACATCGGATCAAAAGATTACAATGAATTTTTTTCACTTGTTTTGGGATGCGTGTTTATTAAATTATTATTTTAAAATAAATTTTATTTATTGTACTTATTTTAATGTTACAAGAATTACATTTTCACTTTTTAAATTTTGCTGAAATTTTAATCTTTTAACATTTTTGGAAAATTTCTTTCTAGGATGTAATTTGCATTTTTTTAAACTGCGTGTACTGTTAATTATTGGATGTCTTTCATTTTATAACGAAAATTTTAAATTGCATGTGACGTTTTTAACACCATATGTTTGGCGCAGTATAGCCATATTTAGTTCTTGCGCCATTAAATTTCAATATCCATCCATCCATCCTCTCATCATTGACTAAAATTATCCAACTTTTTTTGACATTCTTCTGTACAAACCATCCACTTTTATTATTTTTAATGTAGTGTGTGAAAATAATGATCACTGGGTGTTTGGAAATATTTTCTAGAAAACAGATTCTTGAAGGCCTTAAGACTGTAAATAGCACTTTCCGGATTTTTTTGAAAAAAGATGTATTAGTAAAAACAGAATGGTAAAAAGGCTTATTAATGAGACAGTTTTTTAAAAATTAATGATCAGATTTCAAACGGAATATCTGTACTTAGCATATTCTTTCATTCATTCATTAGGTTTTTAATTTTTTTTTAGACTAGATACTTGTAAGAATTGTGAGTGCTTAGATCTGAGAAGAATAGCCAAGTAAGCCTTGCTATAGCAAGGTGAAAGCTATTCTTTTTGTTCTTGTAAATTGCAAGTATCTAATTACAAAAAAAAAAAAAAAAGGATCAGAACTGAGCAGTTTGCAATTCAGTAAAATTTGAAAGGATTTGAAGTATCCAAAAGTCAAATTAATAAATTTTCATAAAAAATTAATAAATTTTCATAAGTCTTATCAGAAATTATGAGAAGTAATTGAGATACCAAGAATCCCATAGCTAAAAAGGTGTTTTTAATAAAAGTGTCCAGTTGAAAAATTCTGCTGGCTAAACATTTGGTTTCAGCTAAATAATAATAATAAAAATAATGATGGTGTTGAGAATTTTCAAATCATAAAACAACTTATATACAGAGAAAAAATAGATTAAATATATTGAAACAATGTACAAAGATTACACCTCAAAGTTATTAAAAGCATAGGAAATGAAATACAATACTGATAAACTAAATTATATATTTAAAAAAAAGGAAAATTGAACCCATTATTTCTACATTGCTTATATTTGCAAAGTTAGTGTTCTGCAAAATTACCATTTAGTTGTTAAAAGCAAAGGCTTTTTCATTGTAATCTCGAAACTCACCTTGAGTTGCAATTTTAACTCATTAACTGAAGAGGATCATAATAAGTTTTTTTCCTTAAGCATTTAAAAACGCAAGGAGGATGGTAATCTTATATTTGAATGTTAATAGTGAAAATGTATTTATATTTATCAAACACATTTTTATTTCTTAAATATTTAGTTGTATGGCCCTTGAATATTCTAAGAAAGTTTCTTTAAAGTCTATGAAAAGAATTTGTTTCCTTCAATGAGATTGGGTACACTGCTAAAAAATGTGTCGATTTACATACTTCTAGTGTGTATATATATATATATATATATATATATATATATATATATATAATAGACTTTTATATTATATATATATATTTTAATGTAGAGAAACTATTAAGATAGTAACTTTTGGAAATATAATTAAATTTTTTAATTGCACACTTGGGTTGTTTTCTAGTGCCATTTCCTAGTGCTTTATCTATCAGTGGTTATGCTAGGTATTTGCTTAGTAATTATTTTTGGATTTTTTTAAAAACTATGTTTGCTTCATTTATGTTCAGGAATTGATATGATGATATGAAATGAGTGTTTCCTTTTTTTAAAAAAATATTTCTTTTACCTCATACTTTCATCAAAAATTTATTATTTTTTGAAGAGTTCATCTGACTATATTTTATTGTGAGATATAAGGAAATTGAATAATTAGAGCATACAGATAAATTTCCTGTTCAGATTTTAAAAAATTTTTGCATGTGCTTTAGCTTGATGAATTGAAAATCAAATGCTATGCAAATAGAAGTTTTGTGGCATTTCTACAAACAGATTTGGCTTAAACTCTTTTATTTAAATTCTGTATATTGCATGTTTGTATTTACAGTGTTTTCCTTTCCCTGTTTTGACACATGATTAAAAAAACATTAAAATAATCCTTAAATTTGCACAAAAAGTATTCATTCACATACACTTTCATATTTAAGTAAATGATTCTGCAAATGTAAATAAGTCATAATATATTGATTATATATTATTTCAGTTTCTTTTTAATCATTTGATTTAAAACAAATAAATGTTGAAAATTTTCTTTCTTGGAAAAATATACGTTTTTAATTTTAGAAAATTTTAGCTATTAACTTAGTAAAGACTTAAATAAAAATGTTTCCTTTTATTACTTCTATTAATATAGGTATTTTGTATGTATTATATTATTATAATAAATTTTTATTTATTTATAATGTAAAAATAATATATGTTTTTGTTTTTGTCATATAATTACAAAGGAATAATTTCTGTCTAAAGTTTTTGTATAATTATTCATTGTACATTGAGTTTTGTAAAATGTACTCAAAAGAATTTGATTTTTGTGTGTAAGTGTATGTGTGATTAACCAATTGTATGAGAACAAAAACAAAAATATTTGAAAGAAGTATAAATTTCTTTTGTTAAAAACACTCCCCCCTCCTTTATAAGGATATTGCATTCTTTTTTTTAATCATGAAATCTTAATGCAGTTTGTTTTGTATCTTTTCAAAATTGTGCTTTTTAATAAAATTTAACATCTTTGTACTTAGTAATTATCACGGTAATATAAATTTGTATATAGGAGAAGTGTAACAAATTATATTTGGCTATTTTTAAAAAAAATCTGTGCATAAAACCATTTATGCATTATAGTTCACTACATGTGTTATTTTAAGCAAATTATTTAATAATGGTTATTTTTTTCATTTTTGATGATTGCTGTAATTTACCTTTTGTTTCAAAATATTATTTTCTTTTAATGTTTTTAAAAAGGAGCAATTTTATTTATATTTTTACTCCCATTTTTTAAAAAATGAAAATTTGTTTAAAAGAAAAACATTGATTCTTTGAATGCTTTTGTGTGTAATTATTGCAGTGTTTTTATAGTACAGTGTTCCCAAAAGACCGAGAAGTGGTTTAAATCTTAACCTATTTGAGATTATTAACATTATATTATATTATTGAGTTTATTAACCTATTTGAGGGCTGTGGAAATGGCAGAAAGTTCAAAATATATGCTTTAAGATACAAATAAGACCATGTTAATAACAATTTTTGCATTAAGTTTTTGTAAGTTACACTTTTTAATTTTTCATGGAACCAAATAAATTATGATGCTGAGGGAGACAAAAAAGACTTATGCCATTTTTCACATAAAACACTATTTTATCAGTGAAAATGGGGTCATATACAAATAGATAGTGAAGATACCCTAAACAAACTTTAATAGACAGAGATAACCATTAGTATATAATTTTTAAAAAATAATACACACAAATACATGGACATTTTATAAAATGATTTTAGAGCACACTATGTCATAAAAGAAAATCATCTGCATTTAACTGTGCAATTAAGAAAATATTTTCAGATAAATATTTGAAATGGCTAAACTACAGTAAATTAAAGGAAATAAATCATTCTGTGAATTAATTTGTTTGAACATAGTTTTGAAAAATTATAATAAATATAGCAATAAATTTATTGCATGTATTTATTTTATATTTTTATTACTACAGATAAAAAATATAACATTAAAAGAAGTATGAGCATTTAAAAAACTTAAGAATGCCAAGAATATATTTAGAATATTCAAAAAGGATTTTAATGTAAATGTTATATATTTTATATTTTTATAACATGCAACAAACTTTATTACTATTTGGGTATATGGTTCCTATGCTGCAGTTTAATTTTGAATTCAATATAACTTGCTCAATTAAAAAAAAAACAATTATGCAATTTTTTGTAATGTTTTTCTAAAAAAAAATAAAGCCTTCTTTATTTTTTTATGACTAAATTTGTATAGCTCCTCTATATGATAAAATAGTGTTTTATGTGAAAAATGGCTTGTGTTTTTTATCTCCCTCTGCATCATAATTTATTTGGCTATAATTATGTGGGTTTTTTAACGATATGAAGTAAAATAAAATGAAAGCTCTCTCATTGACCAAATTTTTTTTGAGAGTGACGTAAAAATTTAAGAAGCATTGCTTTTTGAAAATTAATGGCAAATTTTTTAAATTAAAGTAGTCCTATTCTGCATTGTATTTTGAACTCTTTTACAATTTACTCATCTTCTGTGTTAAGTAAAGATTTAAACCGGTGTTAAGTAAAGATTTAAACCGAATTTCAATCCTTTGGGAAAACTCTGTAGAATGAATGGCTTAAATTTTTCTGGTAATATATTTTGATTTAATTCTTACCTAGCAAATATCTTTGATGCTGTCTGGCCACGCAATTTTATTCCAACATCAGGAGCTCCTGTGCTTACAGTTATTTTAGCATTGGTTGGTACGTATATTTTAAAGTGCATTGTATGAAAACCTTTTAGAGTTGTGCTTTAATATATATATATATTTAATATAATATGTATGTATGTATAAAATTTCTTTATTTTTAATTGTTTACTTAATTTATGATATTACAATACAATTAGATCATTTATGTGTTTTTAAGACAATTGTATAATCTATAACCCTTGAGAATAGAAATTTACTTTATTCTCTTAATTATTAGATGTTTATGATTATATATTACATTTCAAAAGAAAAGTAAAGAAATATAATATGTATACATTGTTTGAGTTTATTTTGTCATCAGAATATAAAGGCATTGCTTATCTAAAAAGTCACATATTGCAAGCTTAATATGAAACAACACCATCTGCAGTTATTGTTTTTGAGCTAATTTCTTTTAGATATTAGCAAATTAGAAACTTTATTTTAAGTTATTATATTCTTCAGCTTATAGAAGGTGGTTGTGATCTAAAAATTATTGAATATCAGCCCAGTTTAGTTTGGTAAGTTAGAAAATCCTGGTTTCTGTTATATAATATTTATTACAATTTGGTTATTTCTTCCTGATACTTTTTTCATATTTCCTCTTCTCTTAAGGAATATACTTAATTGGCTGAAGTTGAAGGTCTGATATCATTTCCTGAGAGTTAGGAAGAATTTTACATCTGTTATCAATTGAAATAAAGCTGCAAATTTTTGATTTTATAAAATTTTCTATATTTGAAGCACATTTCAAAAATTACTTTTGTAGGTAGTACTGATATATTAGTGCAGTGAAATATTTTTTATAGTAACTTTTCCCCCCCGGTCTCGTAGTGTCCTCTAAATTAGAATTCCAGATTTTTTTTTTCCTGAATGATATGCTACATCCAGAGTTATGGTGTGCCGAGGGTAAATGATGCTCTGGATAATGACATTTTTTTCTTCTCTTATGGTAGTTCACTTAAAACTATGACATAAATGCACCAACAGCTTGTCCTCTTGGCCTCTGGAGTGTCTATGCTCCCTTATCTCAACACCACTGATGCAACCATTCGTCAAAATTGTTAAATTGAAAAGAAACACTAGATGTTTTTTCACTTTTTAAAATGGTTTTTTACTCATTCAGAAAATAATTCTATATGTTTGCTTCACCATAAAAGTTTTCTAGGTACATTTTTTTTAGTTTAATTAATCATGCAAAAATTAGTTTGATTTATTCTTAAATATTTTTATTTACAAATAGCAGCATAGTAGTATTTTTAAAGTACTGGTGTTAAATTCTATAAATTTTTATC
The DNA here is from genome assembly GCA_026543055.1 of Argiope trifasciata. Lineage (NCBI taxonomy): Eukaryota > Metazoa > Arthropoda > Arachnida > Araneae > Araneidae > Argiope > Argiope trifasciata. Next base: position 45,455 of record JAPMOQ010038084.1, on the reverse strand, counting down.
GGAAAAATTTTATAGAAAAAATGTCTTAAGATCTAAGGTGATTAAATATTGCTATCTGTAAACATATTTTGAATATATGAAAACCTATATTTTAACTTTTTGTATATAATAATATTCATTGAAGTAAAAATTAAGGGTGTCTCAAAATCCGTGAAAGATTTGAATTTGTAACCATCCACCTAGTAAATTGTTAGTAACCCTATTAAAATAACCATTTGATAGCTGATAGTTTAAAGCTAGTAAAAATAGAGCATTACACTATTGAACAACTTGTTAAAGCAAAATCTGAATGAAATAAAAAGCACAGTTTTTTAATTATTATATTTTTATTGAATCATAATGTACACAGTATAGGTTATGTATGGAATAACACATAGGGTAAATGGTCTCCATGGCTTTGCTGTACATATGCACTTTTTTGTTGAAATTTTCCCTGACCATTTTGCATAAATATTATTGAATTAAATTTGATTCAGCATTGAATTTCCTTCATCAATACATGTATGCTTGTTGGCATAGATCTTTGTCTTCAAATAAGCCCCAAAATAGAAATCCATTGATATTAAATCACACATTCTCGATAGTCTGCTCTCAAATTTTTGAATTGCAGTTGCCAGACTTTCCTTATTTTTGAAATATTGTTCAACAATGATAGCATGTTCTATAGTATAACGCTCCATAATTACGAACTCTAAGTTATATACTGTAATGTTGTTTTTTTTCATTATATAGCATTGCCTATACTTTACTGCATGAATGGTGGTAAATTCAAATCTTGTGTTAATTTTGAAACAACTTTATAAAAAAAATTTTAAAAAAAGGACTATAAATATGTTACAAAATCATAAATTCATTTTGTTCTGAGCTTATTGTCATTGAAGTGTTGAAAGATCATTATTTCACATTTGAATTTTCAGTTGGAATATACTCATAATCATTAGTGTCAACATCTAGTGTTTTTAATTATTGTAAATTGTTGTGCAAGTGTGGTATAAGAAGCATTTTAAAGTATAAACTGTTATTTCAATTATATCTTAAAAGTATTTTCTAAGTAATTTAATGGTACTTATATATTAATCATGTGTTATTTGCAAACATTATTTGTGGAAAAAACTTATTACCATGTGATTTTTGATAATTAAGTATTGGTATGCAATTAATATCTAAATTTTGAAATCTTTTAGATGTTATTTCATATCATTTTCATATTTCTTATGTGATTAATGCACTTTTGTTTTATTATTCTGTTATTGAAGGATACTTGTTTGAAGCCAAAGGTAAGTCAAATTAATAGTATACAGAAAACTGCTATCAATCATATCATTTGTATATGCCATAAAAGTTGTATCATCTTTTAATCTTAAAGTTACATCTTTTAAACTTCAATTTTCTGAAATTAAATCGATATTAATATGAATATTTTATAAGTTTTGTACAAAGATGATTAGATTCGGATGTTTAACATGAAATTTTATGCAAGTATATCAATTTATTTTTTAAATACATCAGTGTTATTTTCTTCCATAAGAAAAGAACACTCAAATGCTAGCACAAAGAGGCAAAATAAGCAAAATTTAAGTATATGTTTTATAAATAAAGTTATGGTAAGTTAACATTTTCTCTCTGACATTTGCCAGCCTTTTCTTTGGAACCATTTTTCCTACTTTATGAGATATCTGGCTTGCAATGATTGCTTTAAAAATTGATCGATGTTGAATGTCATTAATGTTTGATCTTAGAGTTATTGAACATCTTAAATGAAGAATAATTGTTTGAAGTTATAAATACTTCCAAACCATGAAATGTATATTCAAAAATATATGGCAGGCATTTGTAAAAATCAGGATTCACAACTTTTCTGAATTTTGTTTTCAAATTTGAATAGCATTTTTATTTTAATTCAGTCTATTCATATATGTTCAATTTCCGCTCCTAAAATATATAGGACTATTATAGGAGGAAATGGCAGATTGATGTAATTACATCAGTAACAATGTTTCAGGCATTATTAATAACTATGCAAGATTTGAAATTTTAAAAATTTGGCTCTTAAGGTTTTTATTTATTTATTTTTTAGAAACCATATTACATGCTATTATGTTTTCTGGGTTGTAAAGATATTGATTATTGGCAGTGAATTTACTCCTTTGTTTTTCACTGTTTGATTAAATAATAATATATATATATTGTAGTTTCTGTGTGCTATCAACTTGAATTGTCTTTGATTGCAATATCTAGTTAAAAGGAATAGGTTACTAAGTGTTATTGATTATTGTGTTTAGAATTCAAATTTTCTTTAAATATAATAATGGGTATATTCAATTTATTGGATACTTTTTTTTGTGTTATTTATATGAGATGTTTTAAAATTTATTGAAAAATGAAACAAAAATAATAAAGAAATTAATGAAAAAAAAGAAAGGAATTGCATATTTTTAAAATAATTAATTGCATTCAGTGTAGTTATGGCTATAAAAAACAATCTATTTATTTTTTTAAAAACTTTTAGCAAAAAAAAAAAAAAAAAGTCTGGTAAAGATTTGCATCATTAATTGTAATTTTGGCTATTTTTTTATTTTTTTATTTTATAGGGAAAATAATATATTGTTGTTCTATACTTTTTAGTTTTGAAAATGTTTATTGAATTATGTAAAATCTCATTTTCTTCACTAGGAATGGAGGCAGTGATGTCAGACTTTTTCCATGATAGAACAATTGCTCTTCACATTATTGTTGTAGTCTGGTTTGCTGATATATATGATGCTGTTTGTTGTCAGTCACCTCTGTCAAAGAGGCATTGGTATAAGTAAGTTTCAATCTCATCTTTAAAAACTTTTCCCTTATCTCAAGATTGTTTCTTTTTGTACAATATTTTTATTCATAATTTTTGTTAAATTAACTGTGAACTTCATTTAGAATTTAAAGTATTAAGAAATTGTTATTATGTATCCATTCCTAAAATTTATGTTTTTATTGAAATATTTATTCAATTTACTATTTCTGTTTTAAATGTTCTGGTAGAGCACAAAATTTTGATGTATTATATTAAATTTTTTGGCACCAAGAATCTGCTATGAATACTATCAAATTTATTTCCTTTGCTTTTAAGCTATTGACGTAATAATACTAGCTGCAATTTAGGATTTCACTTGTTGTCTTGAGTTTATCTACTCACTCTGATTCCCATGAATATAAGGAGGGATTAAGTAAGATTTCATATATTACCATTTTAAATACAATGATAGCCCCCCTCCCCTTTCCATGCAATTCTTTTGCATTTTTATATGCAGTGAAAACATTTTGACACTATTTTTATTACTGGCAGGGTGTGCAAATTGTATTAATCCTGGTTCAAATCAGAAGACTTGGATATTAGCAAACTATAGATCCTTTTGACTATTTATCCTGTAACAAAAGTATAGTACATTCCCAAATATACGGCCTAATATTGTGGAAGGGCAGGCCGGATAACAAAAAAGCTAGAAGGCCAGAGTTCTGTGAACTCATTTTTTTGCACAGCAATACCAGCAGATGAAGATTTTGTAACAAAACTCATGGTTATATTACATATTTTCTCACTTTTTATTGAATACTAAGCCCCCCCCCCCCTCATTTATTTCAAGTCACATAGTATGTGAACACGCCTGGTTGCTGGTAGCATATTGTGCTATAATAGAAGGCTCTGTACTGGTAGTTTATATATATATTTATACTGCATTGCACATTTCAAGAATTTATTTGTGAAACAGTAAGTTAAAGGATATGTTAATGTTAAAGGTTATTTTCATATGTTAATAAATGTTCATAATTTTTTTATGAATTCCGTAATGCCTAACTTTAAAGCAAGAATCATAAACAAAATGTTAGGCCTAATTCATAAGAAAATCGACACGAACTGATTTTATTTTTTTACTGATAAATGATTACATAAATATGAAAATGTAATCCTAAGATAAAAGCCAAAAAGTGTTTAAAAAAGCCCTTAATATATTAATAGTGTACAGAAAACTGCTATCAATCATATCATTTGTATATGCCTTAAAAGTTGTATCATTTTTTAATCTTAAAGTTACATCGTTTAAGCTTCAAATTTCTGAAATTAAATCAATACTAATACGAATATTTTATGTGTTTTGTACATGATTAGATTCAGATGTTCAACATAAAATTTTTTGCAAGTATATCAATTTATTTTTAAATGCATCATTCCAGGAATCATACTAGAAAATAACACTCATATGCTAGCATAAAGAGGCAAAATCTAACTATATGTTTATAAAAAAGTTATTGTAAGTTAACATTTTCGTTTTGACATTTGCCAGCCTTTTATATTATTACTGATACCTGCTTCTAATACAGAAGGCAAGACATTGCATTCAAAAGATGCTATTGAAAACACAATATCTTGCCTTCCCCATTTGATTACGGTTAAAGAACCTGTTACTCCAGAGTGTAATGTATGTCTTTTTTTTTTGAAGACACTATAAGTCCCTAGTAAAATTAATTAATTTGATTTTGTCCATTGTGAGCTGTTTACTCCCAATTTAGTTTAAAATTGAAATTAGCTGGCTAAATTTTGACCGATTACTTTTTGGTTTTAATTTTTCACTTAAAATAACCAAAATAAAATTTTTCTCAATACTGATTCTTATGTGTATAGAAAATGCATAGCTTAGTGGCACTTAGGGGTTGTACCTATTTATATAAAATTGTGTTGATAGAAAAGGCTTGGAAACTATTATAGTAAAAATAATGTAAAGACTTTTTATAAAGATTGAGGAAATTTTAACTTGGCATTAAATTTTGATAGAATCTTTTCTAATACAATTGATCTTTTAAAGATTTTTTTTCAAGAAAAACCACCAAGCAATTTAGTTTTTAGGAATGAGCATATACAAACAATTTATATAAATACAGTACAAAAATAATTTATGAAAGGTTCTTCTTGAATTCAGCTATTAATGAAACTTTGAAATGTTGTCACTTACTTATTTTAATTGGGCATTTGGAAGAGTATAGTATTATGGGGAGGGGGGGGGAACAATTTTGTTGCATAAAAACAAACAACAACAACAACAAAAAAAAAAAACAATTTCATTTTCAGAAGTGTGTGTGTGTGTATGTATGCACCATTAGGAAAATGCAAACTATTTGTTGCAGTGAATAATATAATACAAATTTTACTGTGAAAGTGTAGGGTGAAAAAAAATATCATTTGTATGAATAAAATAATATCTGCAGTTAAAAATTTTTGTGTAAAATTATTTTTTTCTATAATTGAATTTTTATTAAAGTGATAATAATTCAATAACTGATTCAGACTAAAAATAAATTCAAAATAATATAGAATACTGAATAATAGCCGTCCCCCCTTTTTTTTTTTGCTTTCACTTTATATAAATACTTAAAAAATGATTAAAATTCAAAACATTAAAAAATTACTAAATTTTTGTTAAAAAAAACTTTTTTGTGCGAGATATTTAAATCCCTAAAAGATTTAATATATAATATTTTAAAATTTAATAAATAGCAGAAAATTATAGGTGACACTATCTGCTTCTTTCCACTACTGTTTCTAGAAATTGATTTGAAATTTTTTGTTTCCAAAAGTGCTATAATTGTATTCATCTCCTTTGTTTGTGAATTGGTTGCCACTTTTATTAGTATTGAATATGTATTTTAATTTTGTTTCATTGGTAAACAATATTATTCCTGCATGAAATTTTGTTTAGGTTTATGCTAATTTTGAAATTTAAGCAGCTCTATTGCCATGATGAAATAAATGTTTTTAACAGGTATTTTATATGTGTGATTATTTTGTTGTATTTGTATATAATTTTAATCTGACAAATAAATTTTAATTGCAGATTTTTCTACTTGTACCACTTTTTGTTCTATGCCTATAATTACAAATTTCTTGGAGTTTATTGGCGTTTATCTCTCACGGTTTCTTGGCTTTTCATTTTTGTGAGTATTACTTTGAGTAAACCTGTAAAAGATTTTATACAAAAAAAAAAAAAAAA
>JAPMOQ010038084.1:27112-39032 GCA_026543055.1 Argiope trifasciata | reverse complement strand
TGTTTCTTTATTCTTGAAACCATTTGTGTATTTATTATGATTTTTTTTAGTATAATTCTAAAAGGTAATTTTTTTTTAAATTTCAGACAATATTCTTTTAGATTCTACTTTTTATTATAATTTATCATTAAAAAGTTACTTTTTATTGTTGTTGGATTGGATTATATTGGGAAATATATAATTTTTTATATTAAGTAATACAATGGTTTAAAAATTCGTTTATTATTTTAGCACTCAATGGTCTTTTTCTTTCATCACTATGAATTGCCACGTTTTCTACATCGGGCTGCAATGTTTCAAGCTACAAGAAATGCCAACAACCGCAGAACATCGAGAAGTCATGGTCGCAGAAGCCATTCTTCTCCTAACAACAACAGCAGCAGCAACAACAATAATCAAGAATCAACTAATGAATCTCCTCCATCAATCTCTGATCGTCCAGAAGTTTCAAGTGACAACCAGCCAAATAGCAGTGAAATAAATCAACCAGATCAGCCGCAGCCAGCCGAGAATCTAGTCAGTGAAGAAGTTGTATCAGCTGCAGGTTACGATTCCCTTTCCCAAAGTGAAGCTGATACTGAAAGCAAAAATTCCGAAATGAAATGCTGTGATGTTTGTCACTCACTTCAAAATGATTCTGAAGTGCATACCTGTTTGAAAGAAAATCCTACTACTTCTGTTTCAACAGCAGAAGAAAATTCTTTGGAATCTAATGATGAAAATGTCGAATGCCTCCAGAAAGATGATGGTGAAGTGGAAAGTTTTGAAAATTTTAGTGGACATCAAACCTGTGAACATAGTGAAAATGAATTCTCTAATGGAAGAAATGCTGAAAATTTTGCTGTAGAAGGTATATTTAATGAATCGAATATAGATGAAAAGGCTGAAAATCAAGAAAATGTTGTGCATTCAGGAGATAAAAATGATCTGTGTTCTAGAGAACTGAGTGTTGATTAAAAAAAGCACTTTTATATTTGTTTTGCTGTACATTTATTTGTTGTTTATTACTGCTCAAAAACTCGATTTTAAAATTATTAAACTTATACTAAATTGAATATCATATGCACAATTGCACATATTATAATTTTGTATTAAGTTTTTAACTTGTATATGTTTTGCTTTTTATGTAAATAAATCCTGTGTTTATATTATTTTGCTTTACGTTTTTGTTTTCTTCAAATTGTTGAATGTTTTTTTTTAAAGTTCATTAAATGTTACTTGGAATATGTTTCTATTATTTTTTTTTATTTGTTCCTTAGAAGCTGGTATGTTTCAAATAATTTTTGTCTTTCATAATTTATTTTGTTAGAAAGTGTATTGATGGTGTGTATGTAGTATTTATATTTTCAATATATTTTAGCAAAATTTTTTAAAAAGTGCATATTGACTTTGTTGATATATTCTTATTAACAATTAAATATTGGTATTTTAAATTAGATGTGTTACTGAGTATATTAATCCAATGAAAATTAATTTACACTTCTTAAATCATATATGTATTTGTAGTTAATTATATTCGAATATATGTGTGAAAACTTTATATTGTGTGTGTGGAAATGCAGCTAATGTTATGTTGTATTCAAGCTGCTGCAAATATCACTTTTATTTTGTAAATAGGACAGTTCCAATATAATGTTGAACTATTATTATTATTATCATGCTTTCCTAAATAAGTTCAATTGCCAAACAGATATAGACGGGTTTTTTTTCCTTCATGCACTTTTTATGCTATATGAAAGAATTTTATGCGAGCGGCTTTAATTGTGTTTATTTTCTTGATCTAGTTATAAGATTCCCCATGCAAACATTATCTTGTTTTGCTTAAATCAAGATGATTCCTGCCCCCCCCCTTCTTATGAATGCTTTTTGCACTTGTCAAGACTTTCAATTTTTAAAATTGAAAGTATTGTACAAAAACTATGCTTGCAATGTTGCAAAACTGACACAGTGTTTACCTGTTATAGAAAAGCTACGAAAATTAGCTATTCTGTTCTGGAATCTATGTTTTCCGGTTCAAGAATGATTTATTCAAAGATATTTTTACAAACCTAAATGACATTTTAAATATGGTTTCTTTTAAAGTAAGGCTTAATTAAATGAGCTCTTTCAGTTCTTTTTAGTTAAGTATTATTACTTTAAAAGAAAAAAAAAACATTTCATAAAATCTTTGTCTCTTAGTATAAATCACTTTATTAATGAATGAATGCCTTCTGCTGAGACATTTTTCTTGCGATATATGTGAACAAATAACTTGAAATATGCTATCCATTTTTTAATATTAACAAAGAGGCCACATTAAAATTTTGATAAGTATTTCTATTATATTATTAATTTGAAAGTTCTTGTTACTATTATGAATCAATAATGAATTGAAAAATATATTCTTTTAGTATCAGATTAAACCAGTGTGTCAAAAGGTGTCTTATTTTAAGTTATTTTCTCAAGTAAATTTAAAGGCATGATGATACAATTGTTGATTTTTATTTTTGTTTCATTTTACAAATTGAAAAATTTACATGTCCAGTAAAATGCTTTAAAGTATCATTTTATATGAAGAAAGTTGATTTGAAATGTAAAATAAAAACAAAATTTTCCATAGTTTTTGAATTTCTTTATTTTATTATAGGAAACCACATCTGTTTTGACATTTAATTTTAAATTCAAATGCATTATTTCTGATATGTTGAAAGTCCTTATTGCACTTGTATGAAGCAAGATTTCTTCATGTTTTGTTATTCTAATGACATGCACTTAACACAGAAACAAATAAAACACAATCATATTATGATTCCATTTTTGAAGCACTTTTCTTTTTTGTAACACATTGAGTCCACTATTGTTGATATTGTGCTTCATATTTATTCTTGACAGGCAAATTGCAAAAAGTTCCCATAAGCAAGTAGGTATTTCTGTCATTACCTGGAAAACATTATCAAACTTACTAATCAAAGTCTCTAATATGCAGTATACAGAATTATAATGAAAACATTTTCAGATTTGATAGTGAATATACATTTTATTCGGTGTTTGTATGAATAAATTCTAAAATTGCTCTTCGGCTCAATGTAACTGCAAACTCACAAAATATGACATACTGGACAAAATGAAATTTGCTTTTATGAAAAACAGAGCAGTGAAGAACTGAAACTCTAGCTGTGTTCAAAATGTTTTCAACCTTAGTAGTACCAATCTATCCCTTGTTGTAGAAACGATTGTTATTTAGATTACTCCACACATTTTTTAACTAATCAAAAGTAATCCCTTTGTAATCGTTTTTACGTGTATATATAATTTATTTCTTGATAAGAGAATTCTGCAAGGAACTGCAAAGGAAATATAGAATAACAAAGACCTTGTTATAGTCTTGGCTTCTGTTTATTTAATGTTAGTCGCTTATTTGAGATTTGATATTGAAAATTCGCTGTTAATGTCTATATCTGGCATTTTTGCTGCTGTGGTTTGACAATTAACAGAAGAACATGCTACAAATTCCCCCTTAATCTATTGATTATGGTTCAATATTTTGTTGTGGCTTCGAAATCGGGAGATAAAACTAATCAAATTATATATAAGATATTATTTAGCTATTGCATGGCCGTAGAGAAGACCCTTTTGAATTTTTAACTTCGATTTATTCCATCAAGGAAGGCATATTATGTACAAGGAAGAAGTGACGAGATACGTCAGCCCGACACAAGAGTAGAAGAGGACGAAATTCTCCCTTGAATGGGTTTTAAAATGAGATTTTGATAGAGATTTCTTTGACACATGTCGATATAGAAATCTAGATATCTTTAAAAGGGTGTTATAAGCATTAGAGATTTTTATCCCTTCATTCAGAGCGTGAGAACTTGTTGAATTTATAGTTTACTAGAGTGCGAATAGCATTAATTTTACATAAACGAAGTAGGAATTGGATCATGAAATAAGAGAACAGTTTATAGTGAAGATTATAAGGATTAAATTAATTAAAATTTAAATTAGATTAAGTGGTATTACATTTATATAAGACAACTACTAAAAATTTCGCTGTAATAATTTCAAATGCCTTTATTTGGAATAATTTTATATTTGCTTTTTTAAAAATGTCAGAAAAGCAGGTTTACCTCGTCTCTGGTTTTCCGAAGATATTTAGTAGATGTGTAGGCGTTGACTTGCTTTTAAGGGAATGGAACTGTTCTGAGAATTCTTTGAGGTGATGCGACAGGAAGACGGCGTGCTCCCGTTTCTTGATCATGAACTCATTCGGAAGTAACCACTTGTTCTCGAGACATTCTTCGGCGGTCGGCCTTTTCCTATTGAAGGGAGAAATGTTTTAGTATCAAAGTTATCGGCTGGTTGCTTTTGAATATCATTAATATGCCAAATAATTAAAGAAAAAATGCTCGAAGTGTTTTTAAAAACGGTTAACTTGATGTCCGAACTGTAGTAAATCAATTCTATTTAACTGGAAAGTAGATTATTTTGGTGGAATTAAGAGTATTGTCTACCCAATTTTTTTTTCTAGTTTCCTTAAAACCTGCTTTGTTCTGCTGCTGTTAACTATTAACAAATTTGGATTTTTAAAACATTTTTTCATGATCAGAAACTTAAAAAAATATTTTAATTCTTCTCATCCAGTTTAATATTTGCTTGCAAATTTTTTTAGAGTTTTCTCTAGTTTAACTTAATTTTTCTAATTATAATTAAAAATATTATTTATTTTAATATTTCATGTTCAACATACTTAAAACAACCTTTAAATCCCCCCCTCAAATATTTATCAATACTTAATAATGCTTATAAATAAGTTAAAATATAAATTAAAAAAAAAACATTTGAAATAAGCAAAGTCTCCAGGAAACGAATTGAATAAAAATAGGTTTATACACATCTGTACAAACTTTTTAAATCCTCATTTTTTTCATAAAACCAAACTATATTGGAAGAAGCAATTGCAAATTTGGCCTTGTAGAAATTAAAACGTTTCAATAAACACATACTCAGCCATTAATTTCGGTGCCATTAAATAATTTAAAAACCGTTTTGGTGAAATCCAATTTATACGTTCTACATCTTTTACTATTTGTAATAAAATACCTTTCTTTTAAATCGATGCCTTTCTAAATCCATCATAATTATCCTATCTTAATGAGCAGATATAACTTCCGAAAGATTAGCGTAATTATAGAATTTTCAATCAAAAAATATCATTTTACAAATCAATAAAATTTTCAGAAAACTGCTTAACTTCGAAACAAAAAAAAAAAAAATAAAAAAAAAAAAAATGGTAACATAGCAGTAAAAATATAAAATAAGATTATAGGGCAGAGGGTATGCCTGTTTATATCGCGCCAGTCAAAGTAATTTTGTAGCTCACAAAAATTTTTTCCGATTCTTTTGAATTAAAAAAAAATTTAGAGATAATTTAAAAAAAATTTAAAAGTAATAAGGTACCATTTTTTTTAAACGGCTAGTCCAATTAAATGCATTCCTTAAAAATTAGGCAATAAAGAATGATCATTCACTATTTTAATAACAGTTACAAGAAAATAATATTAACATTCCAAGTCAACTTTTTTTGAAAAAATAAGTTTTAACGTTTTTTCTTAAATTGAAAAAAATTCCTGTTCAATCTTTCTGTTAAGGCTATTCAACACGAAATTAAGTTTTCTTGTTGTAAGAGACACGCTACGGCAGATTTTGTAATACCAGTTACTGTAGCAAGCAAATTCTTGAATTAAATAGTATCTACATATTTAAAATAATTTTCAAAACCAGAACCTATCTCTCATTCCCAGTCATTAATTCGGTTTCGCTGATTTTAAAATTTTATATAAAAACAAATAGCCTTTAATAAATGTCATGATTAAGGAAGAATATTAAAAAATAAAAATGCTTACTAAAATACTTTTTGGAAGAAATATGAAAAAATAAAAATACCTCTTTATACATTTCCTATGGGAAAAACAATAGAGTGTCTCTAGTAAACATTTCACATTTAAAAAGCGATTTCTAGTATATCATCAGACTCGGGGTCCCGATTTAGACTATTTGGGGCCTGTGTCAAACACTTCTTTGCCCCCTCTCTGCTTCGCTACTGAAATAATGAAGGACCATGCATAGAAATTGTTTATGGTATTCTATTTGGGCCCCGGGGAAACTGCTCCGTATGTCCCTGCCTTCATCATACCCTTATCAGACTACACCTCACTTGCTTATCCCCTCTCTTTTTAGTTGATAGAAGTGCAGTTTCAAAAACTTGAATAATTTTTCAATGAAATAATTGATTAGCTATGTCAACCAATTGTGTTGACATAGCTAATTAATTAGAAAGCTTTATATAATTTAAGATAAAACTTCCTTTGGTTTGTTGCTATAATTCATCGTATTCGCTTCAAACGACTAAATTTTAAGAGTATGGTGTGCAAACAGTGAAACGTCAAAAGCGAATCGTAATAATTTTATTTTATCCAATAACGCGATTCTTTGAAATGTAAACCTTTCTTAATAAAAGATATTCATTCGACCAAAAATGAATGTGCATAATATATTTGTGAATAACGTAGTATACTTGGTTAATGTAAATTTTCCTTCTTATTTTTCCTCCGGGGTAAGAAAAATGACTTAACAACAACGTCTAATAGAAAGTATAAAAATATAGAAATGTAACCTCTCTTTCATATACTAACAATTTAATTAGACTTCTGAATTGGGAAGAGTTTATTTGGAAAAATATTTATGTTGTATTTAAAAACAATGTATAAGATATAAGAATATAATATATATCTAAAATATATGCTACTCTCACTTCTATGTGAATCAAACATTTAAATTAGGTATTTTTTGATATTTGTTTTCTGTTTCTTGAGGTGTACCCCCCAATTAAAGTAATTTTATTTCAAATCAATTACTTTTTGTCCTAATTAAATTTTATCCTCATTGATCAATTAATTTAATTAATTATTCTGATGGTCTGTTTCCTTTTCTGGAAGTTTGGATCTTTGGCGTTTGTGTTGGGCGGAATTGTGCCAATGCGTAGGTTGGATTCCGCCAAAGATCGAACCGGCGATGTTAGGAATTGAAGTCCAGTAACTTATCCACTATACAAAAATGGCCACCAATGTTTAGTGGTAGTTACTGGCTTATTAAGATGTCACCACAGATCAATCAATCGAAACTGATACGTTTGTTTCAAACAAATATAAAAAGTTGCTTACTGAGGGGTTCGTTTGAAGAGTTGCATTAGGAAATGAGTCGCTTCAGGTGTGACTTCTTTGTACAGGTGATCGAAGTGGTACCTTACGAACAAAACATTATCTTTGGTCTCTTTGTCATTGTCACCAGCGAACGGCGAGACTCCGCTAAGTCTGAAAAGAATTATTTGCATGAATTTCAGTAGCAGAAATGAAACAATGAAAATCAGAAATTATGTATTAGATAATCAACCAATTTTGATTATTTGGTACATAAAAATTATACATTAAAAGTAATTGCAATTACAGCTTCCTCTAAAAATTTTGGTATCATTTTTTCCATAAATTTGGCATTTTTTGGCAATATTTTTCGGAATTATTTTCAAAAAACAATTTTTGTTGCATAAGAATGAAAAGTTAATCAATAATTTCTTTCAAAATGCTTACAATTAAAAAGTTTGTTTTAATAATAAAGGAAGAATTTCACTCAAATGTATGTAATATTTTTGGAGATGGAGAGCGATAGATTACTAGATGAAGTAATAACGAGCGTAAGCAATGAAAAACATTTATAAATTGTTTTTCTTATAAAAAAATTATATATTTTCTTGATATTGTGGTTGTTGAAAGAGTGCAATTTAAGTGTTTCGATAAATGTGGGTTTTTTAAAGTTATATGATAAAATGAAAAATGAGCATATATTTTGAAAAAGTAGTTCTTTTTATAGTCTGGCACGATTCAAAATTTGGTTAAGATCTATAGAATTGATATGAAATTTTCACTCTATATTTCATTCAACTAGAGTGATTAAAGCTATTGTTATTGAGTCACCATAGTCAAATAAATACACGCATAAAGTTAAATTTTGTTTAGAATTTTAGAAAATATGAAATATTAAAATTATTGAAATCTCTAAAATTAATACTTTGAAGATTGCAATACGGTCTTTAAATCTGTTTTGTATTTGAGGAAGTGAAAAAAAAATTCAATTATTAAAGGATTAAGAAACCTTTTATTGATTACGACGTTGACAAAAAATTCGTAATCTGTTAAATTAGCAATCCCCAAAATCGGTGGTTTAAATTAATTTTCAAAAATTAAAGAAAATATAATGATGCTTACAATATGTAGGCCAAGACACCAACTCCCCAGATATCAGCAGGTGTATGAACTTCTTCCCCTTTCAAAATCTCGGGAGCTAAAAAATATGTATGAATAAAAGTTGCACAAATTAGTAATGTAACCACAAAATAATCATCTGATTCAAATTCACTTTATTTTAAAATTTATTAATATTATGAAAGTAAACAATATTTTATAGAAAAATAATTTTGTAGCTGGATTAAATACAAATGTTTTATATATCCAGCGGCACATATTTACTAAATCCATAAGCTTCATCGATATATCATATACAAGCATATAATTATTATGAGACTTCATATTGGTACGAAAAATTCTAGATTCTAATCTTTGATTGAGCCTCTAACAAGTAAATAGATATTTTAAAAATTCTATTCCTACTTAGGTCAACAAAGATTTTTTTATTTCAGTTCCTTTATATTAAGAAGTTATCAAAAAAATTAAGAATAAAAAATTACTGATTTCTGCAAGAATTGAATTCGCAATCTTCACTTTCACATGAAAAATACTGAAATACCTGCATTTCACCAACTGAACTATTGCCTGTTGATTTCCATTTTTATTACAAACTGCTCTTTTTAAAGTATTGAAAATTAAATTAATTAAATTAGTGAATTAATGCTCACAAAACTGTATTAACATCAAGTGTCATCTACTACAAGTTTTAAAAAATGTATTTGAACTTGAGGGGATGAATAAAAAGTCTTATTGACGATTGAAAATTTGAACAAGATATATATATATATATATATATATATATATATATATATATATATATATACACCTAACTATAGAGATATATAGGGAGAGAGTGTGAACTAATAGTAGGAACTGAAAAAGTAAAAATTAAAGTGAAAAATCTAAACAGGTTTGATAACGAATAGTGGCGTTTATCTCTGCATGAACACATAATAGCAAAACACGGCCGATGAGTACACAATGACAGTAATTGTAATAAATAACAGTACAAAATCAGAAAATCCCAATTAGATAAACACAACAGCAAAAAATGCAGAGAAAACTGAGTAGAGAAATTTCACTCAACTATTCGCTGGTTCAAGTGAATTCACTCTAATCAACTATTTGATTCTCGTTTATAAGCTTCCGCTTTTTATAGACGATATGAGAGGGTATAGAATGTTCTAGAACAAATGATGGGACTCAAGTTTAAATTCTGGTGGTATTGTCAAGATTTTTAAATATTCCGAGTCTTCCCTTTTTGTTGCTAAACTCAATATTAAATTGCTAAATGGTCGCTAAGCTTGTTACCAAGTCAGGTGGGCAATGATCTGGCATCCACTCAATACGTTATTATAACAGTAAAACTGTCTTCTTTAACAGGAAAATTGCTATAGAGCAACAGTACCTGAAGTTTGTAACAATATATTGATATATATTATACGTTATTCATCTTCAGAGACTAGTTGGTTCACTGGTGTTATTGGTTTGTAATTAATTTGCGTTAAATCGTGCACATTTGCGTATTTCATGTCCATGATTTATGTCGTGCCATGCTATTTTAATTGCCATATGAATATTAACATAGACTTGTGTAATGGAAACTAATAAAATGTTATAGAGATTTTAAAAACGTAATTGCCCAGTGCATCTCTGATCGTAGATCTGTAATTTCACTTTTCGTCATTGTTCAGCCGCTTTTTTTGATTAGCTGGTTCGCATGTGATATTAGTTGTATTTATTGAATTTAAATTGTTTAGATATAACTTCATGTTCATGAGTTTTCTAACTTATTTGATATTAAAGTCATATCATTTGAATTTATGTTTATTACGTACATGAATCTTACTAATAATGGTCAGTTCTGTGACATCTTAATGCTATTAAAAATTACTGTCCGGTTTATCAACTAACTTTCGTGGTACTTTTTTATATTTTTATTGTAAACTACACAGTTCGAAATATTAAACAGAATTTTTCTGTAGCTGTCAATAACTTACAAAAAGCAGGGGATTAAATATTTGTACAATCAATGTTAATAATTTGAATTTTCAGGAAGCAGGACATTTCAGAGATGCAATCTTCAACAGCTGGGAGATGTGCCAAATGTCTTTCTTCCCAATCCTAAGCCGATACTTCGTAGCTTAGAGGTAACAGAGTGATCTAATGCACATTCTGTTTCCCCATACATCACAATAACTGATCAATGGTGACAAATTAATTAAAAGTTACTTCATATTAAAATCCTATGATACTTTTTATTAACTCGACATATAAATACAAATTTGTTAGCTGGAAATCAAAAGCAAGTTTGAAATAAGCATATGCTTTCTTTTACCTAAATACTCTGGATTTCCATGCACCTGAACCTTGGCTCCTCCTTCAGGTACATACTGAGCACTTCCGAAATCTACCAATTTGATATTTTGGTGATGCCTGTCCTCCATGACAACATTATCTGGCTGCAGCTCGAAGTAACAGATACCGCGGAAATGAAGGTACTCCAAAGCATCTATCACCTGAAATTAATACAGTTTTATAATTTAATATATATATAACATATATAACATTAGGATTTATAATAATTCCAAAACAAAAGGAATTGAGTAGCTCAATAACTAATTTTTACTCTATTAATACAGGATCATTAATAAATTTTCCTTTACTGAAATAAATAGTTAAAATGAAACAGAAAAAGAACGCTCAAAGATATTGTTAATTATTTATTAAATATTTAATTCTTATAAGCATATTCTTGTAATATACTGCTTTTGTAGGGGAGAAATATATTGATAATGTGAAATCATTTGTCATTATCGGGTAATTATAGTAATTGTTGGTAATTGCAATTAAGTAGAAAAAAAAGTAAAATTTCGGTTATTTGATATTTTAAATCAAATAAATTAAATATTTATATACTAGATTTACTCACATGTTAAATTAATGCTGACATTCAAAACGCTATCTTCTAATTAATATGAATCTATAAATATGAATCTAATATTCAAAACGCTATCTTCATAATTAATTTAAAGAATTAAAGAAATATGAATCTTACATTCCATCGTTAAGACTACAAAAAGAAACTGCAAGAAGCTGTGTTATATATACAGTCGAATCCGGTTAATTGGACCACCGGGTAATCGGACCAGCCGCTTATTCGGACCGAATCTCAAAGAACCGAAACAAATCCTATGTACATAAGCCTAATATTATTCGCTTATTTGAACCAAAATTCCGTTTGAACGGACCAAAGAACGTGGCAGGGAAGATGAAAAAGAAGCCACAAGTCGCCTGTGTGCAGCAGGAAGTTCGAAAGGGAAAAGAACCAGTGGGAGGTGAGCAAGCACTTTGTTTCTTAGAACGGGCAGCTCGGTGGCCGCCAGTGAGGAACCATTGTTTCTTTTCGGGGCAATGAAATTCCACGTAAACCAGTTTCTTCGGAACACTTTAGTCAGTGAACTGTGTGTGTCTTGTCTCCCCTGCCAAAATGCCTGGAAAAAACATCCACCTGGAATTTCTACCTCCCAGGACCACAGCTTTGGTACAGCCAATGGACATGGGCATCATAAAAAATTTGACCTTTTATCGTGAAAGATTTGTTAATTACGTCATTGAAGCCATTGAAGAAAGTTTGCTGACCT
>JAPMOQ010038084.1:0-27102 GCA_026543055.1 Argiope trifasciata | reverse complement strand
ATTTGTTAATTACGTCATTGAAGCCATTGAAGAAAGTTTGCTGACCTCCTCATCATCAACAGCCAGAGAAGTCAGTGCAAAGGTCAACATCTTACAAGCAGTTACATTTTTGGCCGATAGCTGCTGAAATATAAGCAGTGAGATAATTCAGAACTGTATTTCTCACTGTGGCTTTAAGCATTTGGTCTTGGAGTTGGATGTGGACATGCTGATCGAAAGTGGAAATGGTGAGAGAAATGTGGAACTTCAACAGGCCGAAAACTACGAAGAATTTCTTTCCATCGACAACGAGCTTCAATGCTACGATGAAAATGAAGATTACGACGCTGAAATTGTTGCTCAAATTACAGCAAAACACACTACAGCATCGGAAGACCAGGAAAGTAATGATGACGCCCCTAATGAGTTGGTGCAAGTGACAATACAGGATGCCAGGAAATGCAATGAAACTTTGCGTCGCTATTTCATGCAGGAGGGAAATGGAGGCAGTCCCATTGCTGCGTTAGATGTTTGTAGTGATTTTGTTCAAGTGCAATCCGTCAACAGAACGCATCAGATCACCCTGGATAAGTTCTTCAAACGTTGACTGGAATTTGATAAGAACTTTTTTTTTATTGTGCTTCGCATGCTGAGTATCGTGTAGATCGTTTCGAAGAATTTTATGTAAATTTATTTTTTAAGGAATAAAGTTCCAAAGCAACAGTAGTTCTTGTTTGTATGTTCGCCATACGAGTGTGCCACACAGTAAAGGTCATAATGACATTTTAATGTTACGTATTGCACGTTTCGTCTTGTAGCATAGGGCATGTTCGTGTAATCGGACCAGCCGGTTATTAGGACCAAAATGATCGCGTCCCGATGTGGTCCGATTAACCGGAATCGACTGTATTGCTGAAAAAAGGATATTGGACGTGATGAGATCAATACAAAAATGAAGTCAACATGAGAGTCTTCAGAAAAAATCATGAATATGCCATTATTGGTATGGTACTTTCAAGCCATAATTAAAATTAAAATTGATTTTAAATTTGAAAATTTTTCGGAAAATTGAGGATTTTCAAATTTTTAATCTAATTCTATTTTGTTCAAACCAAGAAAATATGATTCTTCATTATTTTATAAATAATTAAAAATTATGATTAATAACACTAAGCGAAAAGTTTTGCCAATCTTACTTGATGAATAATCCTTGAAACTACTTCTTCTGTGTAGAGTGGTCTCATGGAAAGGAAACTGATGACATCGATGCCGGATAGCTTTTCCATGACGAAGAACATCGAGTTCTTGGAGATGCTTGCGGAATGCAGGTTGGCAATCTTCTCGTGTTGCAAAGACCTGTAGATGTCGAATTCTTTGTGCGCTGCATCTGCAGCTGCACCCGTCAAATCCAGAGCCTTAGCCACGAATGAACCGTTCACTTTTTTGTGCCACACTTTCATCACCAGTGAGAAGCGACCTCTGAAAAAAAGAACAAGATGAGCATGGCAAGATGACATTCATAACAGCATAGAAAAAAATACACCTCACCAATATTAATATTTTCAGTTCTTTGATGGTAGTTATCCATCTGAATATTTGGAATGTCAGAATATTTATAATGGGTACCTTTGCAACTCCACACTATATCATCTTTAATTCTATAATCAGATAAATGCTAACATTCACTCATATTCGGCTCATCCAGGGTAAATAAGCTTTTTGTACCATTTAAGAACAGTAAACTCGTGAATGCTATAGAGATAATTTTCGAATGTTTTTGTTGATAATGGAGCTTATCTGTTTATTTCTGCAGATATTTAAACGATAGTTGATTTGTACACTGTTTAATAATATCATAAAGTTATAAAATCAGACACTGCAGATGTGGGTCGCTTCAAATCATCCAACTGTGTTCAACAAATATGTGCAACAAAAATTAATATTACAAATATTTACAAAATTCAACAAATCAAAATTCAATATAATAAACCATCAAACAATTTGATAGGCATTTATTTAAGTGAAGTTCCAAGCAGAAATACTCAATGCAATATATCAGGTTTTTTTAAAGTTCTGAAGAGTTTTGAAGTGCAAATGATTCTAAGGAGCTGCCTTCAGTCAACAAGCGTAATATGAGGAGGAAGGTCAATAATTGATCCCTTTGTGACTAAGGTCCAATTGACTTAAAGAGGATGTCAGTTTGGGAAATAGGTCAGTATGATGAACGGATTTTGCAGTCAGCTACAATGTATTCTATCGATACTGTTACGTTTAGTGGTGGTGGGATGGTCGGCTGTACACAAGAAAAAGTGTGTAAGCATGACATAATTAAAATTCTTAGATAACTATTGGGAGTGAAATCTTTTAGACTTTATCGAATATGTAGACAGTTCACTATATTTTTTTATCATCCACCTTCATTCTTTCAATGCACTCCCTGAATGTGAAATGCAAATGGAGTAATGTAGTTAGAGAGGAGAAAATTCTCAATGCAATCCTCTAGGGCAAGTGCTGACATTCCCTGACTTGGCCTGTAGTATCGCTGCATATAAAAGATAAGACCACACAATCATGAGTACAAGGTTTTATTCATCTATGTTGTTAAAATGTTGAGCTACTGTGCACAAATACATGCAAATATGCAGATTTGGAAAATTTTGATTCTTTGACAGATAGGGTTCAAAATTTTTATTTATCTACAATCCTGATGGTACTCATAAATCCTAATACCAAAGTTCGTCCATACAGATTATGCGTTTTCATGCACTCAGAGACACGTATTTCTATTAGGGGGATTTTGTCCACAGTTTGATAGATACCTAGAAATGTGTTCTTTATTTTATATTTTATCTCTATAGATTAGAGGAATTTTGAGATATTGTCTTCTCAGACAGAATATTTTGACATTGAAAGAGAGTAGGGTGAGGATTAAAATGAAATTTGTCAAAATCTCGAGGTAGAACCTTTTGACTACTACAATGCATTTTTTTTATTTACTTCGTAAAGAAGAAAAAAAGATACAATATGTGTTTAAAGCAAGCCCTTTCATAACGAAACGAGTTTCTTCTATCTTAAATCGTTACTTTTGGATTAATTTAGCCCGGTCTTTTTACATTTGCAGATCATTACATGGATATATATAAAGGTAAATACGAATATAAATATAAACCTTCAACAAATATTCCTGATTATAGAGATAAAACGTCTTTAATGATAAATGTATAAAATGATTAAAAATAACAAATGCTTTAAATGGTAGAGTCTTTTAGAATAAAATCCGCCAAGCAAGTTCGGTTGCTGTATCTGCCAACATTCTCTCTATTGGTTCCTTTACAGCCATTAAATAATTTTTTTAAAAATCATTTTCAACATGGCGCTTATATTACCCCATCCTCACTTTGAATTTAATCTATTTTTTAGAACTTAATTAATTCACTTATTAGAAATATTCAGTAACTGAATATTTGACTTTGTATGAAATATTTATCTTATTGGCAATTGATACCATTGACCAAACTATACATAATTTTTCTGCCCCTTTATGTAAAGAGGTAGGATTTAATTTCTTTGAAGAAAAAAGTCATGTGACAAGATCTCTGTATTAGAAAGACCATACTTTAAGTAATTGCAGAATGGATTTATTTATCACTAATTAATTAATTTATTAATTACCTTTACTCATAAATAGATATTGCTTTTAAAGTTTTAAAAATGTTTCAAAGCCAATTAGCGATTTTGAAAATATTAGTAATAGAATTTCGTTTATTCCTTTGCATTTAGTTGGAATACTAAATCTACAAAATGATTAATCTTTAATGATAAATGTATAAAATGATTAAAAATAACAAATGCTTTAAATGGTAATTTAAATTGCAATAATGCAATTAATGTTTTATGTTGTTCTTTGTAGGCCTAAAGGAATTGGTACTCTTCCAGAAAAACGCAACCAAACAGAAATATCATTGGATAATAAATGGCTTACTTTGCAACTTCAGAGATGTAGTTGTAAACATCTGTGGGTTCTGCTTCTTCCAATGTCACTGGTTCGTCTTCTCTTGCGTAGTCCAACTTGACTTGTTCTAAACTATCTAAGATTAATTCTTGCCCGCTGTCTGTCTGATCCTGCTGAAACGACTCGGCTCGACCCAGTTCGATTTTGGGAGCAGCTGGAATTAATTTTTTCACTTTAGAATTTGTTGAATATCCAGAAACAGACAAAAAGATTTGAAAGTTCGATAATCTCAATAGAAAGAATTAATAATGATATTTAATAAGAATTAATAATGATGTAAGTAATAAATACTGCTGAATATTTGCATTCATTTGTTTAACAGCTATTGCATTTTCAACAAAATTAATTCTCCATAATAAAATTAGAAAATTAAACTGGATTTGAAACAGAGCATCTACTCGTTAGATATTTAACGAGTGCCTACTTGCTAATTATTTGCAAAATTTCTATATCTTAATCCTTTATCAATGAGTAATGCAGAGTACTTTTTTAAAAAAATATTCATAGCGACGCATATAAAAACCTTCATTTTTTAAAAAATGATGCAACAAAAAATTCATCCCTATCCATTGGTTATCCTTTGTTTTGAGGAATTGTATGTAACTGTATGATATATTTTAGTTTGTTATTAATCTTAATTGGATACACTTTTTCGCTCCATCATCAGCAACAAATGTTTAAACGTGAATAGTCATTCGGTAATGTCCCAAAGAATTTTCAAGTATAAAGATTTATCATAAAATAAATAGTTACAATGAACTGAAACAATATATAGACTGAATTTTCACTATAAGCTTTGCTAAGGTATTCTTAAAACTCTGGGTTTGTTACAAATTCTTCATCAGAAAATGTGCATTCAAAGAATAGTGTATTAGCTATGGATAAATGAGATTAATAATTAAATTGATTATATATGATTATTGATAATAATTCCTTATCACAATTTATTGATAATTACGAATAATCATCGATAAATCTACATAATCACCAGTTAATTACTTTTACTATAACACATACATTATATAACTCAAAGGCGTAAAATGTAAGCTCTGAAGAGTTCAACTCTATATTAGCAAAACAATCTTCTTAATTGACTTACAGAGTAGAAAATGAAGGCTTATCTTTTGATTTTGATTGAAAGTGAGAGAAAGAAAGGCAGTAAAATTAAAGTTGATTAAAAAACATGACCGGTAATTTTTTTTTATTGAGAAATATTATGAGGGCACTTACATTCGGCGAGCGTCATGATTGGCTCAGAAGAATCACTGAATTCACTCCAGCCGAATTTGTTGACAGCACAAATATGGAAATAATAAGTAGTTTCAGGCTTCAAATTTCTAACCAAGTAAAATTCGTGGGATATATTGTTGGCTAATTTTGTCCAAGTTTCACTTCCTAGATTTAAAGAAAATTGAAAATGATTTTGACACCATGTTAAAATTAAAAGAAACCAAAGAAAACTAAAGACATTTTATTGGGTTGTTCGGAAAGTCATTTCGTATTTTTTTGTCAAAATGAAAAGAAATTTTCGTTTAATGAATAAATTATTTATTAAATTATAAAATTGCCATTCTGGTCTAATACCTTTTGCCATATTTTTGGTAGTAACATGATTACACGCTCATAAAAGTTTTGGTCTTTGCTGTAAAAAAAAACTGATCGAGGTGGTTTTCGGCCTCCTCATTTGAAGGAAAAATTTTGCAAATCAGTTCTGGTACTGATGTACTGTTAACACATCTTCTCCACACATATTGGCTAATTTATTTCTGGCTGGAACAGCCTTTTTACCTTTTATAGCAAAAAAGAAAAAAATGACGAAAATGCTGTTTATTGCTCTCCATATTTAAAAGGGCACCATCCAAAAACTACTGCGAAGAATCAGCTGCACTTTTTCACACTCAAGCCTTGCTATATCAGCTCTTAAAACATAAAATGATTTTGCGGTTTAAGTATGAAATTGGGTGCGAAAAATGCAATTAAATCCTTTGTCAGGAAAAAACGAAATTACTTTCCGAACAACCTAATATAATGATATAAATTTTCTTCTTATTATAATAATTTAGCAAAAGGATTTTCATTTACAAGTTAAAGCAATGTACATTTTCAGGCTGCAAATCAATACAACCAATAACATTACCTTCCTCTCTGCATTCTAGGGCATATCCAAAAGTCGGACTGAAACCATCGAATTTGGGAGGCAACCATGTAAGGAAGATTTCAGTGTCTGAACACTTATCCGCCTTGGGTGGTTCAGGCTTAGCAGATACACCTTTAAAATTTTCGAGAGAAAAGTAAATTATACAAAAAGTGGTAGAATATATAATATTTATTTAAAAAAAGCAATCTTAGAGCTATTTTTAATACCACATAGAAATAATCTGTTACAATAGTTTGCATGATATGATTTCTGGATAAATTTATGCAGGAGTAAGCCAAGAAATCTCAGTAAATCAAATCATTTTTTCATAATGATTAAGCAAAATTTTCAATATTAGCAGATATGAAAGGTTCTTTGTTAAACCTATGACCAAGAATTCAACTGGCAAATTTATCATTGTAAAACAGAAAGCAAGAAAAGAAGATATGAAGATTCATTAAGAGTATACAAATTCAAACTGGTATTTTACTGAATTTTATCTGAGAAAGCGTTTATTTAAGGCTGCTTAATGCTCATGCAGCAATATAGTTTAACGATGGACAGCTGAATGTATTACAGTTGAGATAATGAAAAGCAGAAAAAAACTAAAATCTTACTCATCTCAAAAATTGAAGTGAAGTTTCTATTCAAATGCAAAGAAAATAGTTTTTAGAAAACAGATAAATTTAATTTTTTTGTGTATAATTTTCCATTTATCTGCGTTCTAATTTTAGTTCTTTCTAACAGATCACACTTTAGTTTAGCTCGAGGAATTTGCTTTCTCTTATGTTACAGGCAGTTGAAATAAATAGCCTATCTAAATTTAAGGATATTTGCCTTCCGAAACTATAAACTGCTTCGAAGGGTAAGTTATAAAAAACTTCGAAGGTATAGAATGCTTTGTTACTAGCCTATGCATCAGAATATCAGATTTTTTCCGAATCACCCATTTAATTATACGACTTCTTTTTCACTATAAATAAATAACTGAGGTGGTATAATCTAATTAGATATACGGTAGGAATATCTAACATGTATCATGATAGGTGTTAAAGCATTTCCACTCCTTCTTTGTCTATTGAGTTTGTTGACAGCTAATTTGATACCGGATTTTGAGTGGATATTTACTTGGAACTTTTTAAAAGTATTTCTAAAAATGAAACCTGTTTATAAATAATCATGTTAAAATAAAGATATTAAACGCTTCATCGACAGGTATTTTATTCAATCTTTAGACTTATATTATCAAGATAAGTCGATACTTAATGGCGAAAATTGTAATCTTTGTCAAGCCTTCCATCAAATGGGAAGGGAAAATAATCAATATATATACTCAGTTGTCTTCATTGCATTACAAAGTACAAAACGTACCATACTGAGTTACTAACATTTACGGGTGCAAGACTTTCCAGGGTTTGCCTACTTTTCTACACTACATTACCCTACCGAAGAATTATTTGAGAGAATAGAAAATGAGAAGAAAGTTTAGATTGTCAAAGAGAAAGTCATGAAAAAATATCTTTTTCTGTTTAATACCTTTTGCAGATTAAAAATGTATCTCAACTCCCAAAAAATACATGTAAAGGTAAAATGATAACAATGCGTATAGTAACTCAATTTTTAGAATTCTTGAAATTATTTATGTCATAAGAATCATAATACTAAGTAAGAAGATTTATCCATTGTCTATACTGGATTATTCGAATATTATAAGAAACCTCAGTAACTACATTTTGTTTTCAGGAAAGCATCGAGGCTATTTATTTCACAGTACAGTAAAAGCTCCTTATTCGCGCTTCCTTCGCGTTTTTACTATTCGCGGATTTAAAAAATGCGACCCAATTCCTATATTCGCGGCTAAAAATTTCTTTAATCGCTGATCTAATAAGTACATACATAATAATAAAAGGATTCCACTAGGTATCCAACCCAATATCCTTTGTAAATGCCGTCAAATGGACTAATAAAAAAAGTAAAGTAGATCTTATTACAATTTTGCCTAAAGTATGTTGTTAAATGATATCGCCGAGGACTTTGACAGAAGCCGCCTTCGCCGCGATCGGTGTTTTTGAGAATGTAAACAAACAGAATGAAAGCAACCTTATTACTCAATGAATAAGGTATATTTATAGAATTAACGACTAAGAAATAAGGTAGAACTAACGATTAAGAAATGTAAATTGACTCACCTCATTCCGAAGATTCATTTGAATCTGACGCAAAGAAGGCAGATCTCAAAGACAATTTTAACCATTTTAATGTAACGATTAAAGACTGGAGCAAATTATACGAATACAGAATGGACGACTCAATTGAATACAATAATCCACCGGAAAAATGAATAGAAAATGTTCAAAAACTTCAATTAAATTGATTTTATATATATATGTTTTTTATTTTATTTTGTCACCTAGGAACGTATCCCCTATTGTCCCATATAAATTACCATTCCGTATTCACGGTTTCTGTATTCGCGGCATATTTATGGAACATATACCCCGCGAATAAAGAGCTTTTACTGTACTTCCCTACATATATAAAAATGGTTATCGTCAGAAACCACTTAGGGGAACTTTTTATAAATAGAGGATTTTTCTTTTTTGTATCTTCAAATTGAACGAACATTTCGAGTTCATTTGACTTACTTCCAAGATTCAGCCGTGCTCTGCAAACCGAAATTCCATGAGGATTTCTGGCGACGCACTTGTACACACCAACGTCATATGCTTTAGCAGGTCTCAAGGTCAGCGAACAACGTCCATCAGACCATTTATTTATCTAGTGCACAGGAAAAAAAAGCAGTAAGCGATGTTAATAGGCAGTTGCAAGAAATACAATCTAGTACATTCGTCACGCAGAAAAAAATATTATAAACTATAAAACGACATATAGTAAAGTATAAAATATCCTCACATAAAATTGTTTGAAATATATTTTGATGATTCTATCAAAATAATCTTTTTCAAACTCCAACAAGTCTTTAAAAATTAGTGGCATTAATCATTTTACTTATTTGAAAAATATGGAGTTATTTCAAAGCGAGTATAAAGATGTTAAAAAGGATAAACTTATTTAAAAAAATAATTAAATAAGAACATAAAAAAAACCTTAATCAAAAATTAATTATTTTTTTTCCTAATGTTCAATTGAAAAAAGTTTCTTTTATGACTTATTGTTAAATTGAAAATAATCTCCAATTCTCTTATTAAGAAATTTTAAATTGCACTTATTATTCTTAAACGAAACACATTTTTCTCCCAACAATTTGGTAGCATTTTCCCCTATAAGTTTTAAAAGGAAAAGGAGGTTTTCCATTTTAATAAAAGAACATTTAAAAGTTGACAATTTTCGAGGTACAACATGAAAATTAATCAGATGAGGCTGCCAAAAGAAATCTTACAATTATTCTGGAACTTTCTATGAGAATGCCATCATTCCTGAACCATGAAACTTGAGCGTCTGGCGAAGCTGTGACCCGGCAATGGAACTCTGCGTCTTCGTTTTCTCGCACCACGGCATGCTTGATTTTCTCACGGAAGAACGGTGCAGTTCCTGGAAAAGTTTTAGGTTTTAGAGGCGGTCTTTGCTTATTAAAAGAGAAACTATTAATCTTGCTACTTAATCTTGTATCTACAATAGTTTTTAATCTTCTAAAGGATGGAGTTAACTTTACAAACATTATGCGCTTAGTTAACTAGATAAATTATTATTATTTTTGTATGTTTAAAAAAATTCTATGCATAGTATATTCTAAAAATTCCAGAGATTTGATTAAAAACAACAACAAGCAATGTTTACTTTTTAATGGTGTTAAATTAAAATTAATCAACCACTTAGAAAGTTAGAGATAACTTTCAAATATACATATGATTTGTTGTTAATAACCGGTTTTAAAAACTAGCTCTGCTCCATTTGTAATTCATATATATTTCCATAAAATTATGTTTCTACAGTGACTAGTTTTATCAGTTTAATTAAAAAATATTTGAAACTAAAATAGGTTTAAATTTAATCAATTTACATATAGTGTCTCACAAAAGTGATGGGACACTTGTGCTTTAGAAAAGGAAAATGTAATAAAATAAATAAATAAACATGTACAAAAAATTTTGGGATGTTTTTTATATTTAAAGTTAGTAATAATTATTACATCATATACATTTTGTCAAAATATTAAAATAAATAAATTATGCAGTTATTTAGAAAGGAGCACAAAAATGGCTCACATAAGTGATGGGACACTTTTCCATCAAATATTTATCCAAAAATTTTACTTTTTAAAAAGTTTTAATATTTTGTTGGATTTCCTTTTACTTTTAAAACATGATTTAATCTTCTTGGGATGGATTTGACTAATTTTTTCTGTGATTTCTGGAGTGATTTTACCCCATTCTTCTTGAAGCACCGATTTTAATTGCTGTTTTGAAGAAATGGTGTGTTTGCGAATTCTTGATTTCAATTCTTGCCAAATATTCTCTATGGGATTTAAGTCAGGAGATCGTGGTGGTGTTTTTATTATTTCAGGGCAGTTATACAGCAGCCAGAGTCTAACGTTCAAAGCAGTGTGCTTGGGATCATTATCCTGGTAGAATTTAAAATCGTTATGAAGGTTCAATTTTCGTGCTGAAGATTTCAAATTTTGCTTTAAAATGTCGATATACTTGTACTGATCCATTATACTGTCAATAAAAACAAGATTACCGACTCCAGCGGACGACATACACCCCATACCCTAACTCCTCCTCCACCATGTTTTACTGTTGGCACCAAGTTCTCTTAACGAAATTCTTCCCTGGGTTTTCTCCACACCAAGATTCTACCGTCAGAACCAAATATATTAAATTTACTCTCATCAACAAATATAACTTTATTCCAGAAATCAGAATTCTTATTTATGTAGGATTTTGCGAATGCCAGTCTGAGTTTTCTATTCTTTTCACTTACGAAGAATTTTTTCCTGGCTACTCTACCGTGATATCCAGCAGATCGAATTACACTTCTGATAGTCCAAGGATTAACAATTACTCCATATAATGCTTGTAAATCAGCAGCAACTTTAGGAGCACTCATTCTTGGATTTTTTTTAATAATTCGAACGATAATTCGCTTTAATCCATTAGATAGCTTTGATGGTTCCATTAGATAGCTACTTTTATCCTGTATCATATGATTCTTTTTATATCGTTTAATGATGTTGAAAACTGTTGAATGACTCAAATTAACTGTTTCAGCAGTTTCTCTAATAGATTTTCCACGTTCAATATGCAAATTAATAATTAATTTTCGAATTTCAAGCGAAGTTTCTTTTCGTTTAGCATTTATGGTTGCACAGAGCTGAAAAACACAAAAATTCCAAAGCAATCTGGAGAGAAATATTGCAGACGATTTTATAAATTATTGACAATTGCTTTTGAGTAAAAATAAAGCCCCCCCCCAAATATTTTTATTGCTTATTTCAGACGATTTTTGTTGCATATCTAATGGTGTCCCATCACTTATGTGAGCTAATTTTTGCTCCGTTCTGAACAATTATATTTTTATTAAATTAATATTTTAATATTTTGACAAAATGTATGTTATGTAATAATTGTTACAAAATTTAAGTATGAAATACACCCACAAAAAATTTGTACATGTTTATTTATTTTATTACATTTTTCTTTTGTAAAACACAAGTGTCCCATCACTTTTGTAAGACACTGTATAACATTTCAGATGAAAAAATTAACACGACTGTCACTTCATACTGTCTTATTCTAGTTGTAATGAAATGTGGCTATAGCAAATTTACGATTCCAAAATTGGTTGATGTAGGTGTTTGCAGAGTTTATATTTTTTTAAGTCATTTAGTTATTTAAAACCAACTATATTTCCAGATTTGGGCCTCAAATTCACTGATGATTCACAATATATATGGGCCCAACAAACGCTTTATTCCAACCAAGTACCAAGGGCTTTAACGCAAGTAAATAACGCTTTTCTTGGTAACAGAAGTTTATTTTATTCTATGGATTTAATGATTGATAACTTTTTACATATATAAAATCAAATTCCAGTTTAAATTTAAGCTTATTTTTTGGAGTTCTCAACAATACCCAGTATAGCTCTTCCGAATATCAGCTACACACTACCACTCAACTGTTTCTCTTTTTTCACCTCACCTCATCTCATTTCAGCCTTGGGGTCGGAATAGTCACGTGGGGATTAGCTATATGACAACGAGGAATAAACAATCTATTACAGTGTTACCCATTCTAAAAAGTGAAGTATCAGATGACTTATTTGATCACAGCAGAAAAGTATAAAGACCTACTCCAGTAAATTGTCAAAGCTATAAAGCACTTTGTGTAACTCTGAAACGGAAGGAGAATCCAACAACTTATATGTTTAACCTTACCTTCTGTTCCTCTGAATCCTCTCTTCTTTTTCTGAGCCCTGGTCTCTATGTGTTCGTATCCTGATCCTGGCGTACCGACTTCGTGCCTCAGCCTGAGATTGGCGGATCTCGAGACACCCTTCTTCTCGTCGTCGATTTCTTCGTCCATTACGTCCACGAACTTCCTGCGCTCCTTCACGGCCACCTACAATGAACAGAAATGAAACGATATTTTTAAAGAATAGACAAAATAAGATTTAAAAAAAATGAAATCTGCTGTTTTAAATTTCACGTTATCATACGTGAACATTATTTTTTTAAGGTCATTTGCCATAAATTTGACAGAATAAAAGGCAATAAGGTTGGAGGGGGAGCTTATTTTACGATAGACACTAGTCGTGAACACATCTGTATTTTATATTTTTACAGAGGATAATCATCTAAAAATTTTTTGTGAAAAATTAGTTTAAACCAATTTTAAACAATTACCTGACTATCAGATTACACATGAGTCAATATTTAAAATTTTTCTCCCATCTCAAAATTGTTTGAGCCCCTCAATTTTTTTTCCGAAGCCAGATTTTTTTTTTGGCGAAAATAATGTCTAAACTAGTTTAGAATGATCACTTGACTATTGTATTGCACAATCGACAACTTTTAGAAAAAGCTATGCGTGGGGTTCCCACCCCCATCTGAAAATCGTTCTAGCTCCAAAACTTCTTTTGGAAGTTGGAAAAATCAAAAATTAAAATTTAATTGACACTTTCTATTATGAAATGCTCTCATTTGTTGTAATTTGTTGAAGACAGCATTAATGTATGAACCTTTACATGGTTGTAGCAAATTAGGAATTGTACTTACATCACTGTAGCCCCAATGCTTGTCTCTCAGATGATTGGCTAGGAGGGGACTGCGGTTGGCACCCACTTTCAGATACCTTCTGATACGGACAGGGAAATCAGGATCACGTAGAGGAAGCAAAAAGGTATCGGGACCATTCTGGTAACTAAATGTCAATAAGTAAAATGATATTAGCTTAAGTGAAGGACTCATCTAAATTTTATTTTCTCTATATTTAATATACAGGAAGTATTGTAAACGTTAAAACATTGGCTAAAGCTTGCTAATATGGATTTAAAGGCATTATTTCTCTTACTGGCTTTCAGATCTGGGATCGATGGCTTCTCTTTCGATTCTCTGTCTGTAAGTGACATCATCAAAAGCTGCTGGTTTCACTCGAGTCCTGTCTAGTTCGCTGTCTGGTGTAGAGGGAGGAGTGTACACCTCGTCTGGAGGGTAGATCATTCTACTTGGATGAGTGAAGCACGATTCCAGGGTCCTTCTCCTGAAGAACCAGCGACAGGAAGCATTCGAATACTAAAAACAAAAAATGTAGTTGAGATCATTTTTTTTTTCATCAAAAGAATATAGATGGTAATCAGCAGAAAAAAACCCTATTGCTACAGCTTCAACTAATCTCGTTATTATATATATTTTTTGCTATTTTAAAATGCCTATACATTTTGTTGGACAGTGACAAAATATTACATTTTTGTATAGAATTTATTCAACGTATATTTAATGAATCTGAAAATCAAAATACTATTTGAATCTTATATAGTAATAAAATAATTATGAATGTTAGCACAAGAATACTGGAGCATATTCTATTACTTATGTACAATTCAGTATGGTTCCTGTTACGACAGTCCCAACTAATCGTGTTACTATTTATAATCTAATATATATTTTTTCTTACTCTAAAAAAGCTTACTCTTTCTATAGGAGAATAAAAAAATGTCGCTTGTTAAGATAGAATTTTACAGAATATATTTTAATAAGTGAGGAATTTAATAGATCTGAACATTTAATCGTATTTGATTCTTATATAATATTAAAATAGTCATTTACGTCATCACAAGAATACCGAAGCATATTCCATTATTTACGTATAATTATGTACGGTTCAATCTTCGAATGAATTGGATAGTGTAGTTTTAATGGGTAATAAATACGTGAGGGAGCTGCTATCTAATAGTCCTCTCAGTATGTATGACGCATGCTGCGACTTTGAGTACATTATGATGTTTCACACCTAAACTGGCAGACAAGAGTTCGCCGGTAAGTAGGTAAAACATTAATTTATCTTTTTATATGCTTTTATGTTAAGTAAGGCTTTTCCTTAAATGTGTTTCTTAGTAACTATATGTTAAACATTAATACTGGTTGTTGCCTTTTATATCTTAACATATATATATGCACACACATATATACATCGTATTTTCCACAGTATACAATTAGTCACCTTCCGATATCAATTGATCGTCCATTATATTAATAATATTCATTTACGCCAGATAATTCTGATGAACCACACCTTATTGAAACAATTTTTTTTTTGTTTCAATTATGACTGCACGTCGAACACCGAGTATTCTGATTTTCTTACAAAGTAATGTCATTATTCGGCGAAATCAATCTAGTTGTTGAGGCTAGAGACTGCCAAAGTTTTATTCTGCAAAACGGGAGGAGTAGTGCAAATGTGATCACTGATGATGCATCTAGATATTATGAGCTCTCATGTGCTATGAAAAGTTCCTGAGTCAAAGGTTGGAATTAGACAATTGGTTTTTTTTAATTCTTATTTTAATTATATGTATTGCTTGATAATAAAAAGTATAATTATATGCTTCAAATTAAGAAAAAAATTACCACATAAATCAATATAATATTGAATTATTTAAAAATGTCACACTCAAAAGAATTTATTCATGATAAACTAATTCCACATATAGTATATCCATTTGAATGTATAATTTATCCATACGTAACTTCGAATATGATTTATGTAATTTATTTGATTTATTAGAAGAAAGTAATTTGATTTACTCACTCTGTTAATCAATTAACAATTCAAAATATTTTGTGCTTAGAAATAAGAAATCGAAACATCTTGGCTTTTGCTTCAACAAAGTATTTAATTTACGCTTACGCCAAACCTTTTCATACACACAGGTTACATTTAATGTATGACTGCCTCAACATAATAATAAATAATAGTTAGTTAACTAATATTTAATTTGATAGTTAAAATTATAGCAATCGCTTGGAGTATTTATTAATTTTCTGTTCTTATTTCTGAAGTTGTTGAGAGATGGAAGATCTAATGAGAATGATTATATAAAGCTTACTACGATAATTTAAAAAAAATATTGATTTAATGGATTAGATTTATCGATTTTCACTTCTCACGTCATTCAAATACTTATACAATTATTATGCGTTTATTGGACAAGTTAGAAGATTAGATTCAGTCACAGGTGATATTTAATTTTTCGAATTCTTTCACCTCTTAAAATAAATTCTTATCTTATTTTCTAAGAATAATTTCATTGTTTTTTTTTTGAGTAGATATAGAAAATAAGCTACTCACCCATGATCTCCATCTTTTATGATAATTTCTCAGGTTGTCGACGATCTCAAGTTCATCACACATATCTGGCACTGAATCCAACTGCAAGAGAACAAAATGCGATTTTAGAACATAGAGTATATTAACATAATTTTACATTTATTTATTTTATATATTTCTTACAAATATGTTGTTCTTTTAAACCTGTTGCCTTTATTGAATGAAACATTACCAAGTTTTATTGGTTTGTTTTTGGCTCTCTAAAGTCGAATTCTGATTGTTCAGTTTGAGTTTTGAAATGCTGACATCCTTTGAATTAAAAAAAAGCATAAGCAAAATTAAAAATAAGTATAAATAATTGGCAGTATTTGTAACATTTTCTTTGTCTACATACTTGCAATAAAAATGCAAGTAATTTGCTTTTTTTAAAGTGTTTTTTTTACAAATGTATCTAATAAATCAAACTAATTTCAGAATAAATATTAGAATTAACAAACAAATTTTCACATTATAAAGTCATTTTAGTGCCATCTTTTGTAATAATATAGTGAGAATGCAAAATTACGAATAACAATAGAATATAAATGATTTCTCTACTTTCTTTTACAGTTGAAATTAGGATCCTCTAACAGTAATAGTTGAAATGGTGCTGCCTGGTAGTATTTATGTGTATAAATAAATGATGAAAACCAATCACCGTTGTTAAATTATAAACTACAAACTATTGCCTTTCTATTAGAACATTGAAGCTGCCAGTAAAAAATGACCAGTTAATTAGTTGAAATGTGTAGTTTTAAAGTGTTAAAAAAGCTACTCAAGAAATTAATAGGAGCACCATACATTCTGATTTTAGATTCAAACGAAGCTGGAAAGAAATAATACCCCTAAATATATCTAATAGTTATCTGAAAAAATAGGTATTTAACTTAGAGAAAAGAGTAGGCATAGATTTTTAGCCTGAAAAGGTGATAAATTATTCAATTTCTACAAGCGTATTGATTTATATACAGGCATCTAAAAGAAATGGCATATATAACCTACACATTGATTAATCACTAATGTATTTAAAAACTTTAATATTGCTGACTTTGTTTATCTTAAATGAATGTTGAGAACGATTTTTAATAATTTGATTTTCGATCTAATATATTATCAACAAAATAGACAAGAATTTTTATTAAACTGCAGGAAGCGAATTTTAAGAAACTAAAGATCGGGAATTGGGTTAATTTGAGCATTACCATTTTTCTTAACGGAGATCATATTATGCCTTAAATAGAAATTCTTATAAATACCAGATGCAGTTAAATTCTATACTTTTTTAGACTCTTCTGGATTACATGATTAGATATTTAAAATCAAATAAAAAAATTACCAATGTTAAAATTAAAAAAAAAATCTCTTTCAGTCTAATATAAGTAATGATATTTGTTTTCACACGCATAAATCAAATTAGAATGAGCTATGTAAGTTTTCTTACGTCAAGCCATTTGTGCTTCAGAGCTGATTGAACGTCCATTCTTTTGCTGAAAGAGAAAAAAAATATTAAAAAAATTATAAAAAGGACTAACATATATTAAAAAATGATTATAATTAGATGCAATAAATATTCCAAAATTAGATACATTTTTTGAAAGCATTGATTTTACTATTAAAATAAGTTAAGAAGTCAAAAGGTTGTCATTTCATAAACAAGTGGTAGAAATCCTTTATTTTATTTTCACATGATCCATGTAAAACCATCATGGTAGGGTGTTTCACTGGGCTGAGTGGGTGAAGAAAGTTGGGAGTTGAATTCCTGTTAGGGTTACTGTGGACAAAAGGCCGTTCCATTATGTCCAGATAAGGTCTACAAACATTGGGGTTAAGTCAGATTTCTACGTTTGGTGTCCCAGTCTTAGGACACAGAAGCTGCTCTCATTTTCCCCATTTATAAATAAGTTACAAAATAAACCACTTGGTTTGTTCCGCCAGTTCATCATTTGTATAAAATTAGTCGTCCGGGTGTCTGGCTCTCTGATTCTTGATTGTTGTATGCAGGATCAGAAAACTCCTTTGCGCTCTGACAGTGAGCACCAATATTTCTAATGTTCTAAACTGTTTAAAATCTGCTTCAAGTGTTTTACGGAAGATGTTCCACTTGATCACATTCTTATTTGTCTAGGCCTCTCCAAGCAGGATCTTATTGGCAATCCATTCTTAGTATTGAACTCCTTCAGGGTGCACAATTTCATAGATTTGATATATCTCTACTGTTCTTGGAGGTGTGCAACAACAATAACATGTAAAGTAAACTTATCTTCTTTAAATTTGGAATCTATAGCGAGTTACAAAGGAAAAGAAAATCACGTATGGTCACAAAATAGCAAGGACAGCGTGCAGTTTTATAGACAAAGTTCCTACTAATTTCTAAATTTTTTATAATCTCGTTGCGATGGCTGTTTGGTAATTTATAAATTTGTTCCCATATAATTTCTCGCGAACAAAAAAAAAATCAATTTTCTTTGAAAATTCAGAATTTTAACAAGTAAACTATTTCCTTTTTAATATTTATCATGAATTTCAACTAATGTTTTATTCTTACGGCAGTATAATTTTTGATAGATACTAGCTTCATTTCACTTTGCTAAATGCACTTAAAAACAAGGGGTGACTGTAATTGCTTTAGTATGATAAGAAAAGGCAAAGTCAGTAAAAAAAAATCGATAATTTTTTTACTTTTTTTTGTTAATAATTGTCTTGAAATATATTTAATCAGGGCCAGAATGAGCATTTTTCACTGTGGAGATTTTTAAGAATTATATGCAGAATAAAATGCATTATTCCTTGCTTTTCATAAAATTAATATTATATATCACAATACTTTTTACAATGTAAAAAAAGACTTAGTGTCATGTAATTTTTGTTCTAAAATTTTCTTGTTGAATAAATTCGCGTGTAAAGGGTTTTAGAAAAGGTTTCTTATGAATAAATTATTTAATGAAGATTTTTATATTTCTTCGTATTAAAGTTTCATTTCTATTAGTTAAATTGCGGGCGAAATTGGAAAAAGATGAAGAAATATCCTCTAATGTGCATGGAATACAATTTTTTTTGAATATTCAAATTGATAGAACCAAGATAAAAATTATTTCAGTTATTTAATTTTTCAATTTTATATGGTAAAAAATGCCCCATTGGTGCTAGAAATTCACTACAGTTTGAAATCTGTTCCATAGACAAGTATGATTTAAGGATAATTGTTTTCGTCAATAGATTCTTTATTAGATTTTAGTAAAATAAGATAAGCAATCAAATATTAATTAAATAAGTAAATTTAAGATTTTGCAATTTTTCAAGATTACTTAGTCCAAGCCATAACGAGAACAATGCAGCGAATTGGACAGAGAAGCAGAAAAAAGATAACATGGCAAACTATTCTGTTTACATAATTTTAGGAAAGAATTACTACTATTACTAATGTAGTTGACGCAATATTTTAAGTCTGTGGGAAAAAATAACTTTCGCTAATCTGAAATTAAAGTTATATGAAATCGAAGTTCGAATGACTAAAAAATTAATTTTATAACGGACATTAATTAAAAATTATTACAGCATTGGAAAATTATTATTGCATTAAAATTTTGCATTCACATCTATACTATATTAACTTAATAATTTGCTGATCAACTTAAAAATGGTTTGGAATGTAAAATTAAATTGTTCAGCTGCTAAAAGAATAGTCTTTTTATATATTGCCCTTAGATTCAAAAAGTCTATATCAGCAGGCAGTCTTATTAAAAATATGCAAGTGAATAAAATTTTAAAACTCTCAAATATTAAGAATTAAGTGAAAAAAAAAACCAACCACAAAATGTCATTTTTACAAGTCAAGTTAAATGAATGTGAGTGTAATTACATCGTAATACATACATCTTGAAATTTTTAATTTAATTTAATTAATTTATTTTTTATGTAGGTTTCGAGACAAGAATTTAATCATAAAGTTAACTTGTGTTAACTTTGAATGATTCTTTACCTTGGGTCGAATTGGAGTAGTTGAGTGACAAAGTCTCTGGCTTCATCGGAAAGAACAGCGAAATTGTCGTGGAAGAAGTTAGGCTGACCCTTCTGCACCTCCTTCAGAGTTTCTCGGTCATTTTCCTTCAAGAAGGGCGAATCGCCTGTCAGTCTGAGGAGAAAAATTGGAATTTGGTTCAAAACCAGTTTTTGATGGAAAATCATGGTTTTATCCAGAAGAACAATTATCATTCTAATGCATTGATAAGGTTATGTGCCATGGATATGTTTGATATATTTTTATTGTCTGAAACATAATTAAAATAATTGTCAGACTTTTTTTCTTATAATTTAGCGTAGGCAGTGAAAGGTTTGAAAGTGAATATATTCAAAAACTTAGACATTTTGAAACTAATTCAGATGAAAAAACTTTGGAAAAATAAATTTTAAATAAATTTAGGATCAAGTTACAAGCACTTAAAATATATCAATTATCTAGTATCAAAAGTATATGGTACTTTTATCGCATTTAAAATAAAATATTACTAATATCACCAATGTCTAACACAAAGTATTAACTCTCAGATGAATATTTTTTTTGAAAAAAATCTTTAATTTTCTGCTTAATTTTTTCTTTTTTTCCTGAAGAGTAACGTAAACTGAGTATTATGAAGAGGTAGATAATTTATTTAAAGAACTTGTGGCATGAAATTCTCTGAAATCGATGCCTTTCTTTAAAAGCAAACATGTCAACTGCTTGTCAATATTCGTTAATTTTGGAATAGTAATGTATATATTCTACTATTTTATTCACATGCTAAATCTGAGTGTGATAGAATCTGCGAAATGAGCAAGAATTATGTATAAATAATATCTGGTGCAAAAATAAGCTATTTTATATCATATATTTTTTAAAAATTTAAATGCTTTCTTTTGCTATTTCATGAATCATAAGTCAATTTTTTTTAAACCATGTAAAAATAGATTTGCAGGAAAATTTTTCATTTAAATTGTCTGATCATTCTACTCTTTGTGCCATACTAATAGTTTGAAATTTAAATCGAAATTACAATTTCGTTCTTAATTCTTATGCATTTTAAATCGATGCAAACTTCAGATAAGAGATAAGCTCTTCTGGAAAATTCAATTTTTGTAAACATAAAAAATTACTGAATATTTAAAGTATAATATAATATCAAAAATTGCAAAATGAAAAGAAATTATACTCACAATATGTAGGCTATGATTCCAACACTCCTGCAATAAATAAGAAACAAATTAATCAGTGAAAACTAAAAACGGTTAACATCATAGGTAATAGAAAACTAAATATATTTAAAGTACATTAGCATAACTAAGTATATTTAGCATCATTAAAGTTTAATAAAACGATTTTATTATGCAGAAAATCGAAATAAAGCGCTATTATACATTAAGTTTAGAGATAATCATAGCTTCTCACCAATAAAAGAAATTAAAAATTTAAATCTATCAATTCGAACAAATTATAAATCCGCAAATTAACTCTTATTCCACTTAAATAAATTCCTACTTTAAAATATCTGAAATTTTAAACTAATTACAATTTTTTTCATAACACTATTTTAATTCATAATAATTATTTTAACATATTGCTTCATTCTTGTTTAACTTGTAGGCAAATTCTTTAAACTTATTACTGAAACAAATGGAAGCAGAGAGCTATTATATTAATTTGCAGGGAATACAAATAATTATTTTTATCCGAATTCAAAACCATTCAAAATTTGATTAAACTTAGTGTGGATATTTCTAGGTAGATTCCAATAAGGAGACTACCTTTTAGAATGGTTCTCATGACAAGATTTCGGAAAAATTTCTTCAGTTCTCCAAAACTCATGATCCCTAGAATACAAACTCACTCTTCGTACAAAAGTTTACTTATCTATCAATATATATATACATATAGCAATTTGCCCAAGTTATTTTTTGATTTGATTACCAGAGTAATTTTGTTTATTAAAAGGCCTGGGATATATTAGAAATGTAAAAATCTCTGACGAGTTCGTAAATGACCCATCTAACTGAAAAGAGGTGGAAATGGGAGATAGGTGGGAATTTTAATTTCGTTATAACTTTCTTAATACTGAAGATAGAAAAATCCATTAGTCAAATTAGCGCCCCGCTAAGACGAACAATTTTTGAATTTAAAGTTATTTGATAGCTGCAGTATCTTAGAGATTAAGTTTTGAAAAGGGATTTTCAAGCCTTAACTGATTGTTTCTAACATCAACAATTTATGTTGCAAGATAGTAACTTAGATGTAACCTTTGCCGTCCGGCTTGTCTAGAGGAATTTTCTTTCCTCTCTCTTTCTATAAGGGCTTGAACAAACTTCCAAAGATTACTATCACCATACTTGAATCATAAAATGTGATGAGAAAAACAACATAATCAATTATATGTTGTACGGTTAAGTTAG
Source organism: Argiope trifasciata (assembly GCA_026543055.1). Classification (NCBI taxonomy): domain Eukaryota; kingdom Metazoa; phylum Arthropoda; class Arachnida; order Araneae; family Araneidae; genus Argiope; species Argiope trifasciata. Next base: position 4,727 of record JAPMOQ010038084.1, on the reverse strand, counting down.
CGTGTATTGAAAATCCACAAATTAATTAAATCAAAATTTCGAAAACTTTATCGCAGTTTAAGAATCTGAAGGGATTATGTTAGTAAATATAAAATATATCATAGCATTTTCATTTTCAAAAAATGTTAACGAGATCATTTGCTTCTTCTTACCACATATCGGCAGCTAAAGAAACTGGCTGCTTATTGGCAATTTCAGGTGCCACGAACTCAGGATGCCCATATTCTTGAATGAACTCTCTTCCAGGATACAGGCGAGTTGCCAGTCCGAAATCAGCAATTTTAATGTTATCACAGTTGAGTCTAGTGAGCAGAATGTCCCCGATCTGTAAATCAATCATCAATTAACTCATTTGTATGCTTTTAGATGAATTTTATTTTTTATTGACAACTTTAAGTTCATTTTTCCAATACTTACAGTCAATCCCAAGTGGGCAATATTTTTTTCGTGCATGTGTTGCAAGCCTTCCAATATCTGTTTAATATAGTGAGCGACAATACTTTCTGTCAGCTTGTCTCTGTGGATGATATTTGGTAAAAGCTCACCTCCTCCACATCTGTATCAAAATGTTAAGGAATAATCTGAGTTAATAAAAGAGACTCATTCAAATGACCGCTCGAAAGTGTTTTTCTTTGTTGTTATTCAAACCTATTCTACTTATAATTTCTTTCGCTCGATTAAGAACAGCAAAGTTGAATTTTCTCACTATGGTGTCCATGATAGTTTTTATTATAGCATTAAAAGACATCAGGTACCATTACAGTGATATGCAAGATAATGGATTTTTGGTGAGTTTTTAACTATATGGTTTGAATAAATTGATTGTATCGAAATAATTGGTGAAAAACCGGATACTTTCATTCCTTTCTATCAAATTTTTACAAAACATTCACAAAAAAAAACAACACCTATACTAGAAGGTGATAAAACAGTTTAAAACAGCGTCTTGGATTTGACTTTTAATTTCTTATTTTTGACCTTTAATTTTTATAAAAATTGAATCCTTTTATTAAAATGGATTCAAATGGCAATTTGTTCTTCAATTATTAAGTCAGAACTTAATTTTAACAAATATGATTGACATAATTTAAGGGGATAATCTTATCAAGATGGGCAATTTTTTTAGTGTTTCCATTTGTAATAAATACCTTCTCAAAATTCAGAACGGATATAACCAATTGATTATATATATAAATCGGTAATTTTAATTTTTAAAGTACATTTTATTTGTTACATTCGTCATAATAAAAATACTTTAATTATGACGAACCTTAAGAGCCCTGTAAAGAACCTTATTCTAGGGAAATTGATTTAACTGAGATTGCATATTGTGCACCGTTTTAACTAGAGTATATCATCGATATAAACGTGTCATCAATATTTTGACTTTGAAATAGTAATAATGAGCCAGAGTTCTACTCCAATATATAATTAATTATATTGCTTTATTGTCAATACTTTTGTTTCAAACTACTGCTGATGCGCCAAGATTAGGTAACGGTATTTAGCTACAATTCACATTACATTGAAAAAGTTTTGGTGATAATATAGTGTTTGATGGTAACTGACGTCAACATTTTAGTTTGGAGATAATTAGTACTGTATTAATAGAAAGACATTATTTATAAACAACGACATTTAGGTTTGTGATAAAGTTTTAGTAAGGAAATTGAGAACTAGAAAAGTAATGATTTTACCATTTGATTTTCTTTACAGATATTAAGAAATCCTTTTTTTATACATAATTTAGATATGACAAATATATGCTTCATTAAGCTTTTTTTATGTAAGCAATACCTACATAATCTCATTTAATGACAAAATAATTTTATTCATAGTTTGCGAAAAATAATTAGAATAATCCTGATATGTAGGAAAGGATACAGGTCAGTGGCAAGAGTCAGAGAAGACTTGGTTTGGTGTGCATCCCAAAGCCGCACTATCCGTGGATGGCAAAGCTGGTTCATGATGTCCATCTCGGCAGTCATGAAATCCATAAGTTTGTCTGCTCCATGCATCACTTTAGCAGCTAAACTACGGCCCGTCTTTCTTTCCACAACATGGTAAGTTATTCCCTGCGTTCCTCTAAATAATGGAAAAATGAAATATTACAAACCATATTTATTGTTTTAAATGCATTGTAAGCATTCAGTGTGTAATAAAAGTCTTTAAAATACCTTCCCACTTCATCTCCAATATCGTAGAAATCTTCGAATGGTCTTTCGTTCGGTTTCGAAAATGGTGGTCGCTGATATGTAAGAATATGATATTCATTCTCGCATTCTGAAAAGAGAATTCAAAATTCATGAAATGAAAGTAAAATATTTTTATATAGTCTAGGCATAGAAAAGAAGAATGCTTATCAGTATTTCATATTAAAAGTATAAATAAGAAAACAAAAAAAAATTGAAATTCTCTATCGCATTTTTCAAATTATCCGGATATTGAATATTGCTTTCAGTTACGCGGTATCAGTCCGATAGAAAAACATAAGGCTCTTCTATGGCTCGCATTTTGCAATATTCAACATTCAAAAAAGCGGTGGTTTTTGACCATCTCAAAACCAAATGAGTTCTAATTTTTTTTCTCTAAATAAGAAAACTCCTCCCCCCCCAAAAAAAAAGGAAAAAAAAAAAAAAACAACAACAACCGAGTTAAACACTTGCAAGAATATCATATTGTGCATGCGCCGGTATTTAGGAAACGATGTGTTTTTTTCATCTCAAAATCAAAATCGTCCAAAACTTTATCTCAAATCAAAATTTTTTATAATCCTTTTTGAGAAAATCCGGTTTAAACTGAATTGGAATGATCACGTGAGTATTGTGTTGCTCTATCGTCAATTTTTAGAAAAGCCATGTTTTTTTCTTTCTCCCATCTTAAAATCGTTTGAGCACGAAAACTTTGTCAGTTTGAAAAACTGGGAATTAAAAGAGATATTATATAACTTTCGATAATTCCCTTCTCTTTTTCGCGCTATTTCCCATTTCCTTCTCTGTATTTCTTTGGATAATAATGTTTTACGATCCTGCCCTTTATTTACCAGATAGGAGAATCGAGTACATGATGGACATTCGCACCAAGTTGTAACTTTTTGTTGACGATAAGTCGCCAAATGTGAAACCTTCTTTATCATTTTCTAATAATCCTGAAAGAGAAAAAATCGATGACTCAAAGCGATAAATCTCCGTATTCGCTTCAAAATTCCAAACCAAAGCAACGCCATGTTTTCACATAAAAGAATTTCGGAATAAAAGGGGTTGTATACCTTCAACACTAAGCATTGCCGATGTCGTTGCAGTGCCACCAACATTTGTAGCAGTGCAGGTGTAAAGCCCACCATCTTTCAGAATGGAATCGCTGACAGATAATATGCAAGTGTCTGGTTCCTCAAATTTTATGTGGATCCTGCTCGATTCGGCAAGAGGATGCCAGTCCTTGAACCACTTGATTTTGGGATAGGGAACTCCAATGACTCGGCATCTGAATTCTCCACCCTTTCGAATCATGATTGTCTGAGGCTCCAGTCTCTTCGTGAATACAGGTGGATCTGTCAAAAGAACTCTCACGTTATAAGAAATATTCACAAAACTATTTCATTCACTATGCAATTGTTTTCTAAAAAATATCACTTTCTTCGTGAAAAAAAAAGTAAAATTTCTATTATAATGAAAAATATTTTCATTGGAAAAAAAAAACGAACAGTAATGCGATTATATTGCGCATTTCATATCATTATTAATAATTAAATATGCAATACTAAATAAATATCTGAATATAAATTAACTCATAGGGACTTCAGCCATCAATCACAGAAATTGGAGTTCTATGATATATAAATGATTTAAATGTTTTCAACTTTAAAAGTTTTTAATGATTATAATTTAATGAAATCGATGTGACTTTTATTGTATAGATATAGATAAGTTGTTTTGAAATTGTGTAAATATCAGAAAAAGCTGTTTGGCTGATACAATTCATAATATGAATACAAACAGTCGGGATTTTTAAGTATCACAACAAATTTATTAATTATCCATTAGAAGAGAAATAGAAATTATACATTTTCAGAAATATGTGGGTTAACATTTTCCGTTTGAAGTTGTAGTATTTTTTCAGGAACATAAAGTAATGCTTAATTGTTGATGCCAATGATTTGCATCACATAATTACTATAATGATAAAATTTATAAAATAGTTATTATTTTGAAAAAAAAAAGAATGCATGATACCTATAGGAAAATGTTTTGTGAGCATACTGCTAAATTTTAACATAATTCAGTAAGATAGATGTTTTAATTTAGTTGAGTGCATACAATATTTTTACTAATGCAGAATAATGTTAAATTATCTTTAAAATTTGAAAAAGTTTTAGAGTTTTGTTTTTCCAATCTAGAATAAATTTTTTTTTTTCCGAAACTGTAAAAATATATTTTTTAAATTCTTTAATATTGGGAATCAGGTTTTAATAAATCTTTTTAAAAACCTAAGAAAATCTGTTTTTTAAAATGTAGAACTCATTTTTTTAAATAGATGTCTTAAAGAGCATTTAAAAATAGAGACATGTTATATTAATAAAATTACTTCATGATCTTTTAATGTAATTTTTGAACATTGTGTAATATGTATTCACCACTAACAAATACATATATTTTGGGAAAAAAATTAAAGATGATTTGAACCTCTATTTATCAAACATATTCATACATTACATTATGTTTCATAGC
>JAPMOQ010038058.1:0-10057 GCA_026543055.1 Argiope trifasciata | reverse complement strand
TATACAATCACTTAAGAATCCGACATTTCATACGCACCAACCTAATATTAAAATGTTTTTCAAATATTTAGCGTCATAAAAAGAGCAACTTTTTGAGTTTTGAAACTCTTTACATTATTACTCTTTATTGTTGTGAGATAGCTATGACATTTTAAAAATTGTATCTAATCAAAATTTTAAAGGAGAACCTTTACATTTACACTCTTATCTTTCAAATTTGGTATATATAGGTATATGGTGTTTCAACACACACAAGCACATTTTTATTATTAGTAGAAATTTTGACTCCAGATAGTCTCTTGTATCCACATTTATACGAAATATTAATTAAGTTGACCGTTATTTATAAATATTTTAATAACTAAATGAACTTATCTTATAAATATTTCAATAATTGAATGAACTTAATAAAAGGCATAAGGCAGCATAGTATTTTCCGTAGTACTTTAAATTTCGTAGATTTTATACTTTATACAAGGTTTTTTATATGGCAGTTAAGAAATATAAAGTATTCTAATCAACTTTCTTGCGACCTGTTTTTACCCGAGCAGCCTTAGGCAGCTACTTATCTACAAATTTAGGAATCCGCCACTGATTATTCATAAGATGCGACTCGCATGATTAAATATCTTGCAAAACGCTTTGCAAGTCAAATTGCTGAACGGCGAATTATCAAAACCCTAAAATCAAATTTGTGTTCTATTTAGGTGCGTTATTTCTGACCGATTGAAACAAAAATTTGGTACTCATCTACAATTGTAGTCTTAAAATTACCTAAAAAAGTTTATAAGTTTAAATTATTGTGTTTTTGAGTTACCGCGTTAGTATGCTTGTAAAAGATCATACAGAAGAAAACGACTTGGCGGATTTAGTTCCAAATTTGATAAGAATATATATTTTACACTTTTTCTTTTATAGGTATATTCTCAATTTATATTCGGACAATCGAACAGACATATTGCCTGAATGCCTATTTCCACAAGTATGTTCAAAATAGATTTCGCTCAAAATTTAAAATAAAGATCAAAATTTGGTAAATCAAAATATACCACTTTACCACGTTTAGGCGTTTTTGTGCTATCATTGTCACAGACAGATGAGCTTTCATGATTTGGGAGAGACTGGCATAATGTAAAAACTGCGTTAATGAAAATTATATATAAAAAATAACTAAAAAGAGAAAACCTATTAAAATCTCGAAATTGAAATTTTTGACATATACATTACTGTAGCATTTGAAATAGCATTTTGACATAGCATTACTTTACGATACTGTAGATGAGATCATTATTAATGATCATAATGTATTATGTAAGCCCTTTCAGTTTGTATCTATCTTAGTATTTATCTGAAATGTGATAATTATTAAGAGACACTGTTGACTAGATAACTCATCTGAACCTCGGCAGCTAGTACTAATTTGTATGAAATGTGATCATCATTAAGAAACACAGCCGACTGGATGACTCATCTGGGCCTCATCAATTACTAATAATTCATTTGAAATTTGGTCGTTATTAAAAGTCACAGCTAACTAAATGACCACACTGATGAGCTCGTCATGCTAGAAAATGCTTGAGAAGGCATTGGCGCATTAAAATTAAATCTGAATTTTGATAAATATTTGTTTATTGCCCAGTTTTATTATTAAAATCAAATCTCAAATTCAATAAACATTTGTAATTTGGAGTCTGATAAGTATTAAAATTCAATCTCAATTTTGATAAACATTTGTTATGGACCAGTCTCATTGTTATTAAAATTAAATCTAAAATTCGATAAATATTCATAAATTGAATTCTGATTTGCGTTGACTAAAATTTGATGAATATTTGTATAATGACCAATCTTATTTATATCAAAATTAACTCTGAATTTTGATAAACATTTGTTTATTGACCAGTCTCATTAGTATTTAAATTAAATCTCAGATTTCATAAACATTTGCACAGTGATTAGTTTCATTATAATTAAAATCAAAACTCAAATTTACTAAACATTTGCCTAGTGACCAGTACCATTGTTATTAAATCTAGGATTTAATAAATATTACGTACAACCAATAATCTTTCTATTCTGCGAAAATAATGTATCGAATTTAAATTACAGAAATGGCCAACAATTAAGAAAAATTTTGAAACCTAATAAATATGTTCAAAAATACAGTCACGAAATTCATCTTACTTAAACCGACAAGTATTTTATAAAAATTTCAAGGAAACATTTTTTAACTCTTCCAATATATTTTGCATTTATATTTGTTTTAATTTTCGAGAAGCGATTCCCTAAAAGAGAAAAAAAAATGTAGTACGTTCAATTCTTAAACTATAAGTAAAATCATCCTGATTTATTATATCTTGGTTTTTATATAAAAGACTTCAATGACGATGCATAAAATGTTTTATTACCATGCAGATACATTCACACTAAACACGAAATTGTAATTTACACAGAATCATAGATTTGTTTCCTTGGCGGTTTCTTTATTATCCGGAGCAGATTCTAGTTCTTTTTCCTCGCCAAGTAGCCAATATGTCGTCTGTTTGCCTTTGCCCTGGGAAGAAAAGAAAATGACATTTCATTCACAATTCAACAAATAAAGGAAAAGAATATTTTAATAATTAAAGTCAGAACTTTCTAGATGGATATTTATTATTTATTCAAGATGACACACATATTTATAACAGTAAAAGAAAATAAATATTTTTTCCATGATAATAGCAAGGAATTAATTTTGCTGATATATACGATCAAATCTTTATGATTTTAAAAGAATATGTAGTACGATATATTAAAAAAAACATCTTTTATTCGAAAGCATTTCCAATCTTTTATTGCTAATGAAAACAATGTCAAAGTAGCATCCCTGCAGAGATGATAAATATTTAGCAAAACCTTTACCAATAAATTGATTTCGTATTATTTGCATACTGCTTTTTAATAGAGGAAGATATATGAAAATAATGCGAATATTCAAGTTACATTTGCAATATAAAAAGTATTTCACTCCAGTAGGAGTGGTCAGCAGTAAATGTTCTTCCTTAATCTCTAATAAAGATGTTATTCTATGGAACACCTTGCAGGCATTGGTCCACAATAGCTACGGAATATTGATATTTGGCGAGAAATTAGTAATTTTAGAGAATATACCGTGCATTTTTGGCGACTGATCTCTGTATGTGTGAAAAGTATCTAAAGATCAAAATTGCTTTTAGACGCGTTCCTTCTATCAAATTGAAATAAAAATATCAGACACGCCAACACATGGAATCACGGCGTTTTTGAGTTATCTCATTTACATGTTTCCAAATTTGCCAACAGGCAGACGACCAACTTCTTGAAGGATTTATCTCAAAACTTGATGGGTGTCTACACTATATATATTAAATATGTGAATCGAATATGATCCATCAAAATTTCTTTGTTTAGTAGTTATTAACTCTCTTTGTTTTGTAGTTATTATGTCAATATAAATTTAAAAGCCGGATAACAAACTTCTGCTTAACGGATTTTGCACAAAGCTTGATAAAAAACTTCAAATTTGATTGTAAGACCTTATATCAAATAGCTTCCAGATGAAGGCGTTTTTGAACTATATCTATTACAGCTAGATAGACAGATGGATAATTTCCAGAAATGTGTTTTTTCGAACTCAAGAAGGTCTAAAACGTGGAGATATGTCAAAATCTCGAGTTCCAATACAATACTTTCTCATACTACGTATGCGAGAAAGTAAAAATTACTACAATTGATTTAAGAGGATGTATAACAAAAAATGAGCCATGATTCATCATACAAAATAGTATAGTTTCTTTCATTTATAGATCATATTTTCAAGCATATTCACACAAACATGGTGGTTTGCAAATTTTAATTATAGCAGTAATCTCAGAAACGCAAGCAAAATTTTAATTTCTAACTAAATCAAATATTTGAATACAATGCTAAGATATGTTTGTAGGATTATTAGATAATTGGTATTTTTTACGATTAATCGAATTTTATTACGATAATTTTAGAGAATAGATTTTGGTATGGAGAGACAATCGTATTAGCACTTGCTAAATTTCAGATTAGGGATGAGATGGGTTGATATGCATTAAAATAAATAAAAGAAAATAAATTAAAATTAATTATATAGCTAGATATTTGTATAAAATCAATTACTTATATATTATATACTAGTTTTAAACTTTATATTCGGTTGATCTAATTTGTCAGTCATTTTTCATGAAATAATCGCAAAGATATTTTTTCACAGTGAAGAATATATCTGCCATTCTAAAAATCTCATTAAACATGGCAAATATGTTATCGCCTTCAAAAATTTAAAAAATGGAGTTCAGTAATAATATAGTTAAATCCTGAGACATCATATTGTTCTTTCTAGAAATATGTTTGACAATAACTTTCTTATACTATGTACACATATGCTGATTAGCAGAATGTGTTTCCTAATTGTCTAAGAATTTCAATAATTAATAGCATTTTGGAATTTCTCTTCAATAGTGACCTATGAATCTGTCGATTTCAAATGTCTCTGCAATGTATTTCTCCAATAAATTACATATTAAAATAAAATCTATTTATTTCCTAATTCTTTTTAATGTAAAGAATATATTTTATCATGGAATTTCAAAGACTGCAAAATGTCAATAGATTTTTTTAATACAGCTTAAAATGTTCGACTAACCTTCATCTCAACCTCTCCTCTTAATTCCAGTTTGAATGTTTTAAATGTATCCAGTACTTCCTTGGTGCTGCTGCTGACGTGTATTTTCAGTGCTGAAAAAAAAGTTAAGCATAAAATATTCAATTTGGGAGAAATATAGAAACGGTATTTTGTGATACACAAGGAATATTGTCAAATTAAATAAATATTAGTATGGGAATGCGAAGAAAGGCAACGACCAGTATTTATGTAAAATGTATTTATTAATATTTAAGAGGACAAAACACAACTAAACAGACATTTAACACATAAAGAGATACAGAGCTGTATGTCTTAAGGTGGGTTCACACGAGGCTTTTTATTGTCCGCAAACATTGTCTCTCTCCTGTTGTCCCGGCATTGTCCCCGTGTGAACACTTGAGACAACGCGGACAACGTTTGTCCCGACGGGACAATCATTTGCTATTGTCCCGTTGTGGTCACGTGATTTTTCAGAAGTAGGCGTGATCTCCTATTGCGGACAATAATAAGCCTCGTCTGAACCCACCTTTACAGTCTCAGCACTGAATTCTCGTCTACCGATAATGGCGGCGAAGCATCAAGTGATTAATCCTGCGACATGGCCAACATGGTGCCATACGGGATGTGATCCGAGTTGAGAGATTTTAAACAATTTTCACATTATAAATTTAAGGGAAGAAAACATGAATAAAATCTAATTTTAAATCATTAATACAAACTAGTGCCTGATTTACCCTCGGCCAGTTATAAGACGGCAAAAAGGCAGTGCATGTGGAAAGGGATTGATTTATGTTTGCTGCAATTTCATAAAATTTCATATTCAGGCATTCCATGGTTGACTATAAATCGCCGTTTTGGCATCCATGAATTTTTCTTTTTTTTTACTCGTATCTTATTAAAATGTTATATAGTTACACAAAGAAACATTTTAAAATAAAAAACAGTTCAACACTCTTAAATTTAAAACACTATAGACAAAAAATGGTAAATAATATATTTAAGAAATACACAATCCCGCATCAGAAAGAGCAAAGAGCAAAAAACGTCGGAATTAATCTATAATAATTACTTTTATTTACTTCACTTTACTTTTACTTTTAACTTACTTTACTTACTTTTTACTTTTTTTACACAAAGTTACAAGATTACTTTTTTTCACACAAAGGACCCACAAACTCTACAAATTCATCTATTCTATACTTATAATAACGCTCAATGTGTGTGTGTGTGCGTGTGTGTTGGCGTTCTACAGGCCAGACCGTTGGATCTACAGCTACCAAATTTGGTACATATATACCTTGGACGTCCGGAATGTGCACCTCGGAGCCCTTTTTTCGAATTTTTAATTAGAATTAGAATTAATTAAAATTTAAGCGAAATTTCGACGTATTTCCGCCATAACTTCCGAAAATATGATCGCATAAACATGATTTTTACATCAATTTAAAGATAAAAAAATTAGCTTTCTAATGGTATCTTTGTTCTAATGTATAACTTAAGCTTCTATTTTTAACATAGAGCTGGGATACTGATAGAGGGAGTGCAACCCTACTTTCGTGTAGGACAAGATAAAAACACGTGACTATGGGACAGAATTTGTGTTAGCTGTAACCACATTCTCCGTTCCCCATTATATTTCAATGGCAGATTTTTTCCCTCTTTTAACTGTTGGAATTTAAAACTTATTTAAGCCATGGTTACCTATTGCTGTGCAATTGGATGCAAAGAAAAAGCTTCTAAGGATAATCCTTTATCATTTCATAGGTATTTACAGTCAACATATTCTGTTTATATCCATTTTAAGTCAATTTAAAATTTCCTAACATCGATCACTCAGTGATTTCGGTATTATAACTCAATAATATTTCATAGTTTGGCTTAGTTATTGTATTGAATTTATTTAACATGTTACTAAGCTTCGCTTAAACTGATGTAACTTCGTTATATTTTGCTACTTGCTTTATTTTAATCTCGAATGTGTTGCAAGCGCTTGGCTACAAGCTTGGCGGGATTTTTTCTCGCCAATACTAGTGTTTACATAAACATTATTGACGGATTAGTAATTGTGTGTTTATTTTAATGTAAATAAAGTTCTTTAAAATTTCTATTATGTTGTTTCTTTTTAACCACAATTATTGTATTATATCGTGAACAATATTAAATCCAATCTAAATTTTGCAAAACAATTTTTTATGGCATATTTACCTTATAGAACAATTTCCCTTAATAATGCTTTATTAATAAAAGCGTACAATAAAATCTCAATATTTAATTACAAATATAAATTAATAATTAAAATATTTGTAATTTTTATCATTTTTTTTTGTTGTTTTTGTTATTTTAATAAGCACTAGTTTAACTGCTAATATTCATTTTGTATAAAATGTTCAATATTTATAATTTATATTGCAAATAGGAATGAAAACATTTTTTAAACATTTTTTTAAAAAAAAGACTTACGTCACTTTAATAATCTGTTTTTAAAAAGCTGTTTTTTAACTGTTTGAGAGAATGATAGAAAGCATTTGAGCATCTAATGTAAAGTCTTGAAATGTTTTTAGGCAAAGAAAAGAAATAAAATATTTATTTAAAGACGAAAAATAATCACTTTTAATTATTGCACAAAAACAAAGTAAAAAATCTAAATATAATTTAACTCGAATACTTGTGTAATATATATATATATATATATATATATATATATATATATATATATAAACTGTTTAGGAAATGAAATAGGATTTATTTTTATAGGATTTCCGGTCGGTTTAACCGGAAATGAAAACCAACTGGACCCATTGCCGATGAAACAAAATGTTGCGCTGCAGTTTTTGAGTATGCCAACATTTGCGATATCGCGCCAAAAAGGTGTTCTTACTCCCAGATTTTTCTAAAGTCACATGACTCATGTTGGGTACACTTTTTGAGACAGGAAACAAGCTACTAGCTCCCTCCATTTATATATCAGCTCTATGATTTTTAACGAATTTTTAAAGAAATAGTTTGTTTTTTTTATCACGTGACTGGATAAAAATGAAAGAAATCAATGACGGAAGTTAAAAAAAACAAACAAAAAAAAAAAAACTATTATCGTAAATCAAATCTAAAGAAATACAACTTTTAGCACATGAATGGATAAAATAAAAGAAATATAAAATGTGATATTTTCTTTAAAAAATATATGTAAAGCAAAGGTTTCTACAATCGTTTGCAATATCTATATCATTAACTCAATAAATCTTCTTTATTTACGGTAAACTTGATTGAATTTAGACAGGATATGCATAGAAATCTAGACTTATTGGCATATTTATGTAATCTTTTGCAATATCTGCATCATTAAATCAATACTTTTACCCTTTCTCGCTTTCTTTAAAAAATATATATAATGTTTTGGCATCATCACCGAAAAAAACATTTTTAATATTTTGGAAGCATAACTGATAGTTAAAACTGACTGATTTATAAAATTAAAGAATATTATTAGGAAAAAGTGTACTTTTAGAACTTTCCGACCATCATCTTAAAGAAAATATTAATTTCAGGCCAATCAATGCCCGGAATTGCTTCAAGGCTAATGAATATGTGATTTAATTGAAAATTTTAGAACGCTTTATTCATGGTGAACCAGCTGGTCGCCAAAGGCGGCAAGTATGCAATAAGAAGAAGGGGAAAAAAAAAAAGAACGCATTAGCTTATATTTGTCCCGTTCACGTCAATTACTTGTGTCATCGATCGACAGCATTATTCAGTTCTCCTACGCATGCGCTGCCTATTTGCCATCTTATAATTGGTCGAGAGTAAACCAAGCATAATATAACAAATATTTCAAATTTATGTAGAAAATCAACTATTGACAATTATTAAAAATCGTCTGCTTCAATTGATGTTTTAATTTTAGCTGAAAACCAAAGCAGAAAAAAATGGATTTTTTTGTATTAATAATTTAAATTCATGTTGCACTACAAATAAATCTGCAGACGATAAAAGGATTAAAATATTCTGTAGAAAAATAGTTGCCATGAATATCGTTTAGCACCTTAATTACCATTTATGGATGGGCGCGAAGTAGTGACCTTTCTAAAAATAGATGCGATGTATGGTTTTTCTATTTCTTTTATTATTGGTAATACGGTTGAAAATAAAAATTTCTTTCCCATTCTACAGATCAGTTGCCTAGCAACTCATCGCAGGACAGTCACTTACAACAGAAGCATTTGATGGCGTCATCATCTGTTTCAGTGACAGTGTGGGCTTTACTTCTCTGTCGGCTCAAAGCACGTCGATGTAGATAAATGTTCTCGGGCTACTTATAATGGTATGTTACTGTTAGTATAAAATGCCTTTTCTTAAATTCCACTTTGCTATTAAAAAACCATTTTACCAATCTTATACTATAATACGAGGAATGGTTGCCAAGTCGAAAATCGCCCCAGAATTAATAAACTCCGGTAAACTTGGGGGTCTGGGGTTTTTGGCCACGAGGAATCGATTGCCGCCGGTTTTGAAGCGCTACGGTCGAGCTGTTCGGAGTTACAGATAGGATATTTTCAAACTTTATTAGTTCGCCATAATGGCTAATAGGTTTCAAGCGGTAACGTGCTGCCATCTATAGCCAATATGGCGAACTAATAAAGTTTCCAGAAGATGATCCGGAACTGATCTCGAAAAGGATGATCCATAACCCGTGTGGTGATATGAACCCAAGCGCTCCGTGCATGGTCAGCAAATATGGAAGAGACCAGTGCAGATGGGGATTTCCAATGGAACATCAAGACATGTCATCGCTGGTGGACGATGAAAAGCCGAGGTTTAACCGGTTATCTTTTCACCAATGGTTTCACAAATTTTCTTATGGCATGTATTGTTTTGATAAATCACAATTGAAAATTTAAATCTTCGAGTTAGCTTCGATACCTGTTTTCTCCGAGCGGAGCTCGGTCACCCGCTGGTGATTTGTAAAATGAGGATGCTCAAAATTTGTGATAGACAAGTGATTCCTTGTAAAACAATGTCCTGAAGCGTACGCTACATTTAAGATTTTATTAAATTTCTTAATTTTATGCAAAATGTTTTTAAAAATATCAATAATAAGATGAATTTTTGTTTAACAAACTAAAGCAGATACTGTATCCATCATTTGAAAACATTAAAGAAGGAAGATAATATTTTACCAATAACTCATCTGTGTGAAAAAGTTTGAATTATTTAATTTGCAAATAATTTCATTCAGAGTATATGCTTTCTTCTTTTTTGCATTATAACTCGTGAGCTTGTGTTGTTTATATTAAGCGCAAACAAATTTTTTCAAAGAAAAAAAATTAACATGAAAATCTTTGGTTTAACTTTTTCTTACAGCCAATC
>JAPMOQ010038057.1:0-21940 GCA_026543055.1 Argiope trifasciata | reverse complement strand
TGTTTTGCTAACGTCAGTGATCATAATTGTGGAAGTGACATTGACTGGAATAGAGCCTGAGACCTTGTAATTAGTTGCCGCGAAACAAGACTGCAAGACAAAAACAATCTCCCCTATCCAGTGACTGTTACTGGCTTATTAAGATATCACCACAATTTTTTCTCACTTTCATCAAGCATTTTATGATTTATTTATATTTTACAACAAATTACCCATTTTATAACAGATTTTTTTTATCACAGACACATCGCCTCTCTTAATGAGTGCTACAATAGTTTGTGGGGAGAATGCACATCCTACTGGCAGGTGGAGAGATATTCCAGGCTGATCCACCTCATCAGCTCAACCCATTCTTACCTCTGCTCCAACACAACCGATGTTTTGAAAGGTAGGTTGCTTTTGTCGACAATGCAGTCGCACAGAACTCCAATCAACTAAAATAGGGCATTTAAAGCCTTTTTTGTGATTCTATTTCGAATGCCATCAAACGAAATTAATTTTCGATATGTTATTTTTTTGGTGAAAATATTGTCTCGTTCATCAAGAGTTCATTCGAAAAATATATATGCATTGCATTAAGTTAAGGAGCAAAAAGTGATTTAACTTAATTCCTCTTTTGCAAATTTTAAAGTTAAGTTTTCTGCTTAGTTTTATTTTCATTTACGACATTCTATATTTTCCACATAAAACTTCTTAAAACTATCCTTTAAACATACTGCTTATTCTAATTCGTGATTATAAACCAAAATCTAAGAACACCTGTTCAAAAAAATATTTTGTGGATATGTAGACATCATGTTTTAAAATAAATTTACATCAACAAAAAGCAGTAACTTCCACATTGTGTATATTTATTCGATAAATTATGAGGTCAGTCCGTTTGTTATAACTCAGAAGTAAATACTTGAATGTCAGCTTTCTGAAGTCTTTAAATATATTTGTAATTTTAAAACTTAAAAGGTTCTTAAAACTTTATTAAGAAAAATAGTTTCCAGCTGAATTTATAACATTTAAAATTAGTATTTTTTTTTTTTTTTACAAACAATGACATTTATAGTGGACTAAAAGTCGGAAAATATTGAGCAGAATATGTTTAAACAAAATTTATCAATGTGACATTACTTTAAAAACATGTGTTCTGAACATATTATCAACACTAAATATATTATAATAAAAGCAAGTCATTTTCTACTTCACATTCCTACTTCATTTCACTTCAGATATTCTTATAAATCTTGACTGCTTGGCGAGAGCGAGGAATCATCTCGCCAACTGTACCCATGCCGGTTTCAACTGGATGACAACTTGGAAGCAGATAATGAGGTTACGAATACTGTCAGCAGAAAGTTGCCCAATGCTGAATGACTACAGATCCTGCATGATGCAAGAATTGGAGGGTGTCATTTGCGGTAAAGAAGCCAGCATAGTCTATGGAAATTTAATGGAAGAATGGCTGAAGAATATGTGCAATAAAAATACTCCGTATTATCTGACATTCACTTCTGTTGCATCTTCTACTGTCACTTTGGAATTAACTTTATTTGCGGTCGCATTTCTTTTTCTGACATTTACTTTCTGAAGCAGTTCAGAGGATTTCGCTTGAAGGTATCTTTCATTGCTTCGAAATGAGTATCTCCCCTTCAATGCTTTGCGTTATGTTCATGCTCATCATTTTCTTTTGGGGATCATATGATTTAGCAAAATTTACTTCTCTGAGCATATTTTTGCATAATCGCCGTTCTTCAATTCCTGTCGTGTTTTTATCTCAGAAGAGATGAATACGTTTAAACACGCTGCTCCGTCGAGCGACTTCCGTAAGATTATCGCGTTGCCTCCTTTTCATTTCTGCTTAAGAGATGTGACAAACTTTAATTGCATTTCTTTTGTTATTCTATCATTTCTGTTATCTATATCACTCTCAGCTTGATTTAAGAAAGATGACTATGGCAGAGATGAATTTCGAAAACAATGTTATGAAAGATGAAAATTGTATCTTTCTATGGTCAAAAAATCGCCAAAAGATCTCGTGCTCATGCGTTTAGTATCTGCTGAGAAAACTTGGAATTTTGCATTTAACATATATGTTTTTCTTATGTCACTATTCGTAACATTTCTGGATCATACCAACTAAATTGAAGCTGATTCTACAATGATGAGTTGTATTACCTCATAACCGCCGTTATTTTAATAAATGTTTGTTACGTAGGGTGTTCAGTGAATAAAACGACAAGCTCAGAGAAGAGAGAAGACACCAAAAGAAAATCCTTAGAATGATATCCCGAACTCCAATTGGTCTATGAAATTTTCGAACAACATTTTCAGACCCAGTGGCAGATTTGCGAAAGAGTAGATTCAGCAACCATCTCGAATACCTCAGTTGAGAAAAGGAAATAGGCAGATGTATTAGCAGGTTTCGTTTTTTCCAGTTATCACATGAATACATTTGTAGAAATCAAATTGTATGATGAATCAAATTGTAAAATAATAGATTAATATTAACATTTTATCAAATCTAATGGATCTTCTTATATTTCAATTAGTTATTAGAATATTCATGAACACCGAGCATGCTGCTTCAATAACAGCAAGTGCAAACGGTGGTGCCAGGAAATCAAGATCATAATAGATAAAGAGTAACAATTACGTTTTGATCAAGTTAGTAAAATAAAAATGATAAATCTTAAATCATAAAAGTGTTTGAAATTAAATCGATCCGTTTATTGAAAGATGGTCCTCATTATGTGCACTGTGCAAGACAATGAAATTATCGAAATTCTTCATTAATGTTCAGGCAAAGAGAACAAAAAAAAAATTAACAATAATGAAAAAACGGACTAGAATCGACAGTGTATTTTTTAATCGTCTGCAAAAATATAAAGGCCTGTACAATGCTTCTTCTTCTTGTTTACAGCTGACCACCGCGCCACCGCTGAACGTCGCAGTATCGACAGGATTTATTGCGACTGCTGAATAAGTATTGTCCAACCTTACATGGACCGATCCGTCAAACTAACATTCCTTCTGGGGTAGTTAAAAACTGTCTTTCTCCTCATCTGCATACTCTCAAACAGTTGGAATGAAACTGTCCATCTTTGACATCCTGTCCTGCAGGGTTTTGAGATGACCTGGTACCGTCAGTACTATACTGAAATCAATATTTACAATCTTCAGGTCTTTCCTTCACTCTGAGATCTCCATGCATTCCATTAAATAGTGGTAAACCGGATCCATTTCTCCACAAATGCATTTATTTTCCTGCGTTGACATTGTAGACAATGCTGTCTACAATGATGTACAAATCACAATAATGGATTTGAATAAAATTATTATCGAACTGGAAGACGCATATTCTTGCAAAGACATAAAAGCTGTGCTCTCAAAGGTTCCAGTAATGCAACTGAAAATAAATTGAAGCTGAAATGACTGAATGAAATCTACAACAGCGACCAAGAGATACCCGCTTTCTATCTGCTTTGTTATCAAATCCACTAAATTAATACCACATGAACTTTTCTTTCCCCTTCCTTTTGGGAATTTTTAACAAGCCTTTGTTATCTCATTAACTGAAAAACACGCGTATTTAGTCGTTAGTAATTTTTTTTCTTTTCTATGAATTTTCTATTCCTAACTAACTGATACCAAATAGATGAATAGGAAAGTGACATAAAATGATTTCTAAAATAAGAATTTTCTGAATAAATTTCATCTTTCGTTAAATATGATGCGATAACTTTCACTATCAATTTTCTTTCGTTTTCTGTGACATGTGTTACTTGCACCTTTAAAGCGTAAATCAATGTAACTGAAATTATTTGAAATTGCTGGATCGAATAGAAACTTTTCATTGAGTGAAGCTGCATTCTTACAGTTCTGCCACCTACATTTGTTGATATAAGTTCTCAATATATTATTTATTTATTGACCTTTTCTTTAAATACAGCCATTTACAGTCTAATACGAGATTATTGATTCTAAATTCAAGAGATTGGAAAAAAATATTTTAAAGTTTTTTTTCAGAAGATTAGAATTTTTGTGAGCCAAAGCAGAGTTTTCTATAATTTCTATATATACAAAAGCAGAATTTTCGATTACAAAATTTCGTTCCTGGCATTTTTACTTATATTATATTAATAATATAATATTTCTGTTAAGTATTAGAATCAAGTATTTTTGAAGTATTTGAATCCACACTGAAATAGACTTCAAATCAACGAGTCGCATTTCAAATTCTTCAATTTTCAATCAATCGAATTGCAAAAAATTCATTTTATAAAATTAAGTCCCCCGCAAATCGTTTCGATTGGAGGTGTACCCAAAATATTCCGTCACGTGCCATTGGCTGCCCATCTCCGATCCTTCAACGCCCTGCCACTGGTGTGGCGTGGTGTAGAGAGGAGGTTGCCAGCTCAGTTGTCGTCCTCGTCATCTGATCGCGGTTCAGAATGACGAGGTCCGTCCCAAAATAGCCCTAGTGTTGCTTTAAAACGGGACGTTAGTATAACTAAACTAAACTAATCGGCATTCTTTGAAGGTTCCCCCAGACGACACAGTTAATCGAATGGGAGTTACGTTACAGAAGTATAAGAATTCTTGTTATTCTTTAATGGCTATAGAGTTAAGAATCATGCCTGCAGTAGCTATATGAAAATAACTAAAATAAACCCCGATTCTTCAGTAGCAAGTGGGAATGCGCCCAGGAATGATGAGCCGCTAACATTTTGTGTTCAGGTCCACTTTTTATTATGAATGCGAGAAGTGTCATACAAATAAAGGGATTTAAAACATTTCCGAAAATTGTAATCAATAAACATATCTCACTGTTTATTTTATCATACCAAGAATGTTTTTTTTTTTCATTTTGCTTTTCTTTTATGTGGAAAAAAATTTTTAAAAAGGTTTATTTACTTTTTATATACAGAAAGTAAGCAATTATTTAAAAAATTCCCATCTTTGTGAGAATGTTAGAGGCTAAAAGTTTCAGTCTTTCTTTTTAAATCTTATGCTCTAATTATTTTAACATAAATATACAAGTTTCGATTGGATCATTACAGTCAAAAGAGGAGTGTAGCTTTGCTTTTAAAATCTGTGCGTCGTTTGATTTTAAAATATTTTTTTTATTTGAATTGCTTTAAATCCAGTTTCTTTGGAAATATTTCTTGAAATAATAGCTTTATGAGGTTTTATTTATTATTATTATAATTATTTTGTGGTGAATATTTTTAATTTTTAAAATATTGTTGTATGAAATATTTGATTTATTTGTATGTTTATGACTATTTATTTGATTAATGTGATAAGATTATTTTTACTTTTATTAACATTATTTTTTATTACTTCAAAGAAGTGACTGTGATGCAGGAAAGGTTGTGGTTTTAATATTTTACCTTTTTTTCTTTTACCATCCATTTTATCTTATGAATCTGACATTTTTATGGTTGTGATTTTACTTGAAGAAGTGCTTGAAAGCATTTCATTATAGATATTTACCTTGCAAAAAATAAAACTCTTTCATACTTGAATCAACGGTTTTTTTTTATTTCTGTATTTTTTATTCCACATTTTTTGTGTCAGAATATTGTTTTTTATCAACAGAAAATATTTACAGATTCCTGAAATTTTTACAGTTAGTTGTTTTTTGCTACATTTATTATTGGATGACTAAAATCTTCATTACATTTTAAAAACGAGCAAAATATAAATATAAATAGCACATATTTAATTGACTGAATAAAGTATTTAAGCCTTTTCTGTTTCAGACGAAGAATCTGAAATTAAATAATAATAAAAAGGAAAAATTAAGGCCGTGGTAAAGCAAATTGAAACGACACTTGGATCTGTTAGATGAGTAGCGTAATAATCAGTTGTATGCTGCGCAGAAGCACAGAAAAAGCTCTACGAAATAGCTATTAGAAATAGAAAAATAGCTATTAGTAAAAACTTACTCAGTTAAAGTTAAAAACCAATGGTGTGTTTCTGCTTAGACGTCTTTGGCAATTATTTCTGACCACTGATCTGAAGCTGGTCTCAAACAGTTCTATGAACATGTATGAACAGTATGTAGTTTGTATGAACTACATGTATGAACAGTTATATGAGCATGCATTAACATCAAAAAGCGCATTTCTTTCGGCTCTCTGTTATCCAATAATAAAATCCCTGTTGCAACTGTGGTCAGTGGGGTGCTTAAAAAGACTTCCAAAGCTCGGTGCCTTTAGATGCCTTTTTTATTGACAATAATCAGAGAGTTTTACGCACAAGGTAAATTGCATTACCACTAAGGTCCGTGCCTGCCACACATATCCCCATTTACGAGGGTGGGTGTATACAAACAGGAAGTAAACAACAGGTGGGAGGGCCATCTATACACCTTCCACAACAATCCCTAACCAAATTTCAATCAATAAAAGTCAGAGTTCGAGCTATGGTCACAGGGATGGATCGAACAGGAGTGTCTTCCCATGTCTCTCGCACTTCATGCTCATGACACTGATTAAATAACCAGAGGGTTATAGTTGCAGGAGCATGAAGCGGTGTTGTGTACAATTTCGTAGCACGCCATTAATTGTATAGCATGTTTGAATAATATCGAGGCATAAAATTTTTTTACACCCTTTCATCATATTTAGTTTCAAAAGATGGCATTGGCAGATGGATATTTTGTCTTCATTGGTCCCTCTAAGACTGGCGCCCACATTCCTCTCGCTGTTGGTTGCTATGGCAATAATTTCACCTTATACCCTTCTAGGACCCCCGGGGGGTGACACGAAATGAGGATGAGATGCTTCCGGAATAGTGGTTGGATCTCGCCAACCCGGTGAGCACAATAATAAGTAGGGGGCACTGACCCTTCCATCGATGACGGGACGTACTCCCTATGGGGAGGATTGTACCGTGGTAGGTGATGCCCTTAGGACTCAACCACAGTTCCCGCCAGTGTTGCTGTTGCGGCGGTCCGATCATTCAGTCTATCGAGGTTTTATCCTTGTGCCTTAGGGTGGATCGGAGGTCAGTTAGTTGACTTATAACCTTCTAAGTAATAATAAATGTATTTATACTTAACAGTAAAGGCATAAACCTTCTTCTTGGGAATATTAATTTATATTTCTAAGGATTGCATCACCCTTTAAATCAATCAGAAATGCCTTTGATATTTTTCAAACAGGGCGTTGCTCTAACTGAACTCTGAAAAAATTTCGAATACGCATCGTTTTATGGTTTCGCGAGGATTAATAAAAAGATACTTTGAGGGAAAGATACCTCTTTCCTCCTACCATTTGTTTTGCAATTATTATTGTCCATTTTGTAAACATGTTCCCCTTTTGTTACACACTCAATTTTTTTCAACCTAAACACTTCACCAAAACACGCGGTAAAAGCTAAATTTTGAATAAAAAGAAACAGAAATTCATTGCTACTTATAAATTCATAAGATTATTGATTAGCTGTTAAACTAATGAAATCTGTGGAAGTTGTCTGTCCGGAAATTCCTCGCACACTCCCTAATAAAGCTTCCCCTCACCCCTGCATAAAACTGTGCAACTTTTACAAAGTCATGAACATTTTGAGTGCCCAGATTTTTATATTCAGAAATCTTGTACACGAGCATTTTTCCAGACCAATTGAAATCATTTCATTTGGTGGTGCGTCTAATGCCACTTAGTCATACCAAGTCCGAATGAGTGGAGCTCTTTCGAATGAAGGCAGAGGTGTGCTCCTTTAGCTATTAACGAGCACCGTTCAGGTGAAAGGACGAACACACAACCCCTTTTAGGGGGTTGTCGAATTCATCCATTCATCCGCAATTCAGAATTGAGATCCCAGTCAGAGACCGATTTAGTAGCCCCAGAGATATCATTTGTTATTGGAATTTGGAGGACTTTGCAGTCACGGCCTATTGAACTTTCCCCAACTGCCATTAGCCATTAGCCAACACGGCGGTCTTTGGTCGAGACGAGGACAGAACTCGCTACTTCCGTTTGCGAGATTGGCACTCTACCAACCAGGCTACCACGGCCCCATTATTTCATTTATTTGAGTCATGTGTATGACTCATTTCTGATTTATCAAATCAAATGTTTTTGATAAAGTGTGCATATAGGCGACTTTAGTTTAAATTTTGTTAAGGAGACTACATATCGTCCATACTTTAGATGTTAAATCTATCTACCAAATTGTATCCATGCAGTTCTTTAGTTTTGTTATTATCGTGTTTATCTGTATGCAGGTGCATAGACAAATACGTACAATTTCCATCAATGGATTTCGTTTAAAATCTTATTGAAAATTGCAACTTTTGTATGCAGATCACATACTGAATTTCCAGCTCAAAGAAATTTTGGGTTATCGTGTTCTCTGACATAAGGATAGACATAATTCCAGAAATGTGTTTTTTAGAAATTAGGAAGGTTCACCAAATTTTCGAATTCGGAATTTTCGATGATGAAAATACTTTTTTCTTCTGCATTTCGTATTCAAGAAAGCATAAAGACATTGTATTTGGCAGCACTGCAGTTCAGACTTGTGGAGAAAAATAAAATGCCGATTTATTGAAATGAGACAAACGATGTGATTTGCTCTAGAATTAAGTCAATATTGTTAAAGATTTTCGGATCCGTCGGGTTTGTGTGGGAATGGGGGGTGAATGTACGGTGTTTGATGAACATAATCGGCAAGTCTCAGTAAGAAACGACGACACAGTTTATTTACATGAAGATAAGACAGAGCAAAGACGACAAATAATTATAGTGAAAACTTAATATGTGCAACTTTGCAGCACACAGCAACAATACCCCACAAGTAGAAATCCAGTTGTAACAACGTCCACAGCACACAAAGCGGCCAGACAGGATTCAGCAGGAGAGGAGATCCTCGGAGCTTTACTATAGGTCTCTCCTGACGGCTGAAACACTCCTCTGTCTCTTCTCGCTTTAGCTACCGACTCACTGCTTCAATTCGCGACTACAACAGCTTGAGAGTGCCGGCCTTTTATAGTTCCTGGTAAGCGGAGCTAGAAGCTTCTAGACCATCAGGGCATATCTCGTTCCTGCTGGACGGATCGACGAAATTCTCAAAGTTTCGAATATTATCCATTTTGCCACCAAGATTAACAAATTCGTCGCCAAAAGATCGCCAAGCTCTGGGATCACTGATGCGACATCCAGCAGCGTCTAATACAGATGACTGTCAGTCAGTCTTTCTTATGAAAACATTATTCGTGCAGAGAAGCAAAATCACAGGTTTGTAACAATATTTTCGAATATGTTACCTTCCTGTTTGTAGACATTAGAGCAACCAGGACATGTTTATTTTTTAATTTCTGATTTTTTAACAGTCTTTGCACCCTATACATTTGAAAATTTTTAATGTTTTCATAGACTACCATATTTTACTATATCTGATATCTGACATCTCATCGATATTCTGAATATCGAAGAACATCGAGACGATAGCGTAATAATTGTCCGGCATTTTATGCCATTCGCGTTTAAATTGTATTGTAGATAAATAACCCAGAAATAATGAAGCATAACACATAACTCAATAAGTCTCTTTTTTAACACATGTTTGGCAACTCTGTTGACAGACCCATATGATTTTTGTGTAGAAGCAGTCTTTAAACGATTCACTTCGAAATTTCATGACACTCTGACAATTAGTTTACAGGCTGAAGTGGTTTAAGTCATTTTTATAATCTTCAAAACAGTGGATTTGTTTAGTCCGTGGCTTGATAAGCGTTGTGGAGACTTTTCACCAAAGAAATCGAGTATAACTTATCGGTGTGCTGAATTGAAACGCGATCGCTCAAATACCGATGATACTGAACGGTACAGTCTCCCCAAACCGGCATGATGCTCCAGAAAATAAATCCCAAAAATAATTTTGAAAGATAGTAAAATAAAGTTGCGTGACACCTCAAAGATCTCAGAAGATAAAGCATTTAGAATTTTAAACTGAATTTGTGAGTTGCTTTCGAAGTTTGGTGTTCGCCGAAAAGTTCACGCCGAACCAAAAACAACGCGCCTTTCAGATTCAGAGCGCCATTTGCAGATGCTCAAACGAGATAGAAAGAATTTCTTGCATCAACTTGTGACAGCAAATGAAACATCAAATCAAAAAGTTCGTCTGCTGAATGGCCGGTAGCCGTTGAAAGGTGTCCAAAGCGACAAAAACTGATTGTTACTGATGTAAAGCTACTGCATGCGTATTTTGGAATGAGCATAGTATTTTGATCATGTTGTGACTTATGGCACTTTACAAGCCCTATGATAGTTATGCTGAAGAGACACCGAATGGGCGTTTCTTCATTTTACAGTAGCGCCACCTAGGGCCAAGAGTACGACTTAGCTTCTTTCACCTCTTTATAAGGGCTTCATTTATACAATTCATTCGCTCATCCACAGATCGTAATTTAGACATGAATTTTATGAAAAATTTTATATGCCTTTTCTGCTTTGAATTATTTGTTTGAAATTGTATTTTCAATTCACTCAGTTCGAACGGTGCGTGATGTTTCACTCCTTCTCTTTCCAGAAGTGCTCCTGAACACTGACTGTATGTCTAGGGCGAAGCCTTTCACTGCCAACTGCTCCGGTGCCGGTTTCGATTGGATGATGACGTGGAAACAGATACTCCGGATGCAGGTGTCCCCCGAAGATCGCTGCCGTGCCCTGGGCAATTACAGGACGTGCCTGACTCGCCAGCTGATGAACATCCCGTGCGGCTCTGAGTCCACCAGGGTGTACGGGAATCTGATGGAAGTCTGGCTGAAGAACTGGTGCGACAAGGATTCCTCACCATCCAGTGCCATGAAGTACTTTTACCGTCCACTAACATTTAGACCGAGTTGAAGAGCAGCTGTATCGGTGCATGAAGTACTATCCTACCGTCTCGAGAAAAACCCTGAGAATGGTTGCCGTCAGTAGACGAGTCTAAATAAGGGGGAAGTGAGCATTAAAGCAGACCACAACATTTGCCTAACTGAGCACACTTCATTAGACGAGACATTCTTTTCGCTAGTGCTAATACCAATGATACCCGGTTCCTTTGGCGCCAAATAAAATGCTGCCCTTTCCTTCACCCCCAAAATGTAATAGAATGTCTCGTTTCCAAACCGAAGACTTGCAGTTGAAAGAGAGCCCGCTTCACACACAAACTATCTCCTGTAGTGGCGAAGGATGTTAGAAATTACGCCAGGGATTCTGATGAGTGGCATTGACTTTTCTTTCTCGTGGCAGGCTCGTTTCCAAGCCGACTGACCCTTACTTTTAGGGTTACTAGGGTTTTTCTCGTGACGTTAGGTCAGTACTACAGCTGCACGAATTCGAATGAACTGAAGCATTCGGAACACTTGTCTGTAGAGAAGCAAAAGAAACGGAAATGCTGAAATCGAACTAAAACAGGATGCGACAGGACGCATAAAGGGATTTTTAGCACAATCGTATGAAGTGCCCCGCTGTACATTTCCAATGTATTTCTTGGCAATTAAGATTTAGAGATAAAACAAATTTCACTTCCAATGAACTCCAACAAATAAAATTTAAAATACCATCATACATTTTTGTTCCTTTTAGATATTAATCCTGATGCCTATGACTCAGAATTTTTATCCAGTTTGCTTTAGAAACAAGCATGAACAATCTAGCCTTTTCGCATATTTATTGAATGAATTCTAATAAATATATAAACCATTAGTTTTATTAATAAATATTTTTCAAACCAGAGTGAAAGTTCTCCAAGAAACTTTTTTCGCATGCTCTCTCGTAAAAATACCATCCCACTCTAACTGCATAAAATTGAAATTTAGGGCGAATTTTTACAAATTTTACAAATTTTTACAATACATAAATATTATATCTTCACAACATAGAAAAGAAAACTGGTATTCACTACATTACGGTGGTTAAGACGAGCTGTGAAAGATCGAACTTTTGGTTTGAATTCAGCGCTTTTATTGAATCTAGACTGCGACCGTTTTCCGATTCATCATGGTTGCTTGACAAATCGGTCCCAACCTTTTTTTTTTTTTTTTTTGAAGAACTGAAATATCTAGGCGTTCCGGAAAATCGGTTTTTCTTACTTTAAAAACTGGTTTTCGAATATGAAAAATTTACTTAAAAAACCAGTTTTGACAAAACCGTCAAATGCTAGAAGAGATCATCCGTATTCTTAACATTGTGTTTTCATAGGAGATATCCATTAGAATTGAAACTTGAAGCGGTTAGTCGTATATTAAGAAAGACTGTGATGAAAATCCTATTTACTTAGGAGATGTTAAAATTAATGAAAATAGAATTAATATTATTTGAAATTTATATTTGAGTTTCCGTTATTTTGTGTAAGTAATATGTATATGTAATCCTAAATATATATTTTTTATATTTTGACTTTGATATTGATTTCTCTTTTTTAAAATTATTTTATATATATTAAATATTTTTCTCTATTCTATTTTTTTCTTTTGACAAAAATTCGAAAATCGGTTTAAACCGATTTTTTAGAAATATTAAATTCGGAAACCAGCTTTTCAAAAAGGTTTCTGTATAAGTCCTTATGTTCCAGAATGTATTAATCATTATGTTAGAGGTGCAAAAAGACTTACTTTCGAAATTTTAATTAAAGCTGGATTACCACCATGTATCAAGAACATACAAATATCTAAATTACTATTATTTTTTAACAGATAAATAGAAAAATCTCCAACCACAAAGAATATTTATTCACATATACTGTCAAAAGTATACAGTTGAATACTAAACATAGCAATGCTTTATACAACATAAAGTACATTTGGAACAATACAGTTTACATATAATACTAAGCTGCTTCTTTTACTATTTAGTTCAAAAAGTTTTCTGACATAACAATTTTCTTTTCCAGTAAATTTTACGATATTCGAGTTCTTTTATTATCAGTTTTGAAAAAACGAAAAAAAAAAAAGCATTGAAACATAATCATCATTATAACATGAAAGATTTGCTAATTCTTTTTAAAGATTGTTATAAAATGAAATAAATTTATTGTAATTGCTATTATAATTAGCTTCTTAGCCGTGTCTTTTCTTCTTCCTTTAAAAAAACAGAGAGAGAGAGAGAGATGGAATAAAATATAATTCATCGTTCTTTCAGTTTAAACTTAAAACAATTCAGTTTATAAAAAGTTTACAAAAATATATCCTCAATTTTCTAATTTTCCAAAACCTTTTCTAAAAATTCCATCTTACCTTTCTAAATAAAATATAAGTTTTGCATGCCTCTGGCAGATTTCAATTGTTCGGATAGAATACGGAAATATATGTATTTATGGGAAAAATATGATAATTTATAAATTATCTTCCATATTGTTACAATTTCTTTTTGAAAAATACTGATCAATAGGTTAGAAAATCTGAAATCGAGTTATAAATACTTTCTGAACAAAAAAATGTGATTATTTTCCATTTCAAACACGAAAAAGCAGCTTCACTGCCTCTTTTTATGCTTCAAGTAGAATTCCTTGAAATGACTTTTTCATCATATAGTATCATAGCTTTGATATAGAAAGGAATGTTTACAAAATTTTATGATTTTTTTTAATGCTGAAATTTTATTTTTCAGCAAAAAAACACTGACATTTTCTCTACATGTTAATTATGCTAAAAAGACTATTAGGAAATTAAATAGAACCCATAGTATTTAATACTCACAATAGTGTAACAAACTAGATTAGTTTTGAATATATGCCTAGTTTTATATCGCAAAACTATGACCAAATAAGACTGATAGCAACTATGAAAATTATGACATATAATATATTATCCTTTTTTTTTCTTTCAACATATTTCTATACTTATTAAACTAAGAAGAAAAGAAAGCAATATTAATATTGTAATGTTAATAAATACCAACAAATTTCTTACAAAAAATTAACAAAGGGTTAATACATTTTGATTCATTGAAAGCTTTAAGAAACAAATGACACTGCTGTGCACAAAAATTGAAAAGGGGGAAATTGGTTAGCATCAAATTCATTGATATAGGGAACAAGCTATACTATCAGAAATAAAGCAATAAGAATACATAAATAATTAAAATAACTATTGGAATATGGCATTTTACAGTCTTAAATAAAATTTCAAACATCATATATATTTTTTCATAATAATATTAATTACTTTTTTTTTTTTTTTTGAGATGCAGTAGTTTTTCCTCTAAAAATAAAATTAACATAATACTCCGTTTTTCTGCATTAGAGAAAATTGATACCAGGGCACTACATAGGGAGAAACTGTTGCCAAAATTCAAGTGTTTTAAACACATTTTAAACACCTTTACCAAAAAAATTTAGCACCTTTGTATATGAACACAAATGTAACCATGTGTATTTTCTAAGCATATGATATTCCCTTTTTTTATAATAATGCATAGTTTTTATTATAATCTTTTTCAATTAATTTTAAATGTATATTTTTTAAATTTTAATATTTATTTCTGTACTTACACAGCATTTTCTATTGTAAAACAAATTACATCTTTTTGGCCTTTGACAAAAAAAAAGTTAATTAATTAAACTTCAAAAATAAATTCAACTTTTATAAGATTTACAAAGAAGCATGGCATGACAAAACAGTTTGTATCTGATTTTTATACATGTAACAACAAATAAGATTCAGCATAGCTGAGAAAAAAAGGGTACATTTCGTCCTGTACTAATTTGATATTTTTAGGAATTTTAATTGCAGTCTTGTAAAACTCAGAACTAAGCATTTTGGAATGGCTTCAATCGAAAGAATTTCAAAACTGCCCTGAAACTGACAACAATACAATGCCACACTCTAAATGAATGTTTTAAATCATTTATATAGTAAAAAAGATTAGCAGCATTCAAAAATGGTCTGGCTATTAAAAAAAAAGTGACTTGTTGCTTCCTACTTCTGAAATTTAATAAAGGCCTTTTTTAGAAATTTCATGCTAGTAACTTAACTGGTTTTCGCTGTTTTATCAACATTAAAGAAACCTTTATATGTAAAGAGGTACTTTTTATGATACTTTTAACCTTTTAAACTTTTATTTGTCCTTTCAGAATAAAATTTCTATAAGAATTACACAAGAATAGAAAAGCAATAATCATTATAGAATGATAGAATCTGGACCCTGAAGAATAAAAGTTTTGAAAAACTTCCATTTATGTCATTAAAATTTTTAAATATTAGAAAACTAGCAGTTATTTTTCCTTTAGTAAAAATTAAATTTTGGTGAGATTGGTCCAACAAATAATAATTTTTAATTGGATGGGGTCATTTAAAAAGTATACTATAAAAGAAATCACGATCACAGAAAACTTTTGACATCAGGCTAAAATCTCATAATATGTTTACGTAGTCGACTAATCGGCTTTTGATGTAAAATTGTGGCTCTAAAATTCCATACAAAAACTTAATAATTCACTATCAAAGCCCTAAAAAAAATAAGAAAATATATTAAAAGCAAGTATCTAATATCTCCAAAACTTTTATTAACATAATCTTTAATTACAAACTACTACACTTAGCAGGGCTGTAATGAGATACATTTAAACTAGTGTTTTGTTCTTGGAGATGAGACTCCTTAACCACGTTTATATTTCAGCTTATTGCATTTCATTTCTATCTCACGCAAGCAGCCACTTTTAAATTTGAAAGCCAAAGACTTGTGACGCAGCAAGTTCACAGAACTCAAGGGCAAGTTGGAAGAGTTGAAGATCCAGAAATGCATGTGCATCGCTCAGCACAAGTGGACAGCCCAGAAAGAAATTTCGCAAGCTGAAGCTTTCATATTTGACGCGTGGAATAGTCTTTTATAATACTACAGTGAGGTGAAGAAGTTAGCATATGGGGTGCTGACCATTTTTGGGTCGACATATTCCAGTTACCAAGCATTCTCTTGCGTAAACGTAATAAAAAGGAGATAATTTAAAAGTCAACTAACAATTATTTTAATATGTGTTGAGGCATCTACTTCACCATGGATTCCTTGCCCAAATTCTTCCTTCTTTTTTTTTTTCCTCCTTAATACTTATAACAAACAAGCTTTTATGACTATGTTTTAAATTATCATATTCAATGTGTATGGAAACAAAATGATTAAAATGCTACCTTTGAAGAAAATTAAGCAATTTTAAGCAACCTTTTTCAAAATCAAGCATGTTTCATGATCCTACAGACACTGGATATAATATATTTAAAAGTTTTCTAAATAATTATTTATTTGAAATCTAATTCAAAAATTTTTTCTAATGCATGAATTACAGATACTAAACAACAGAAAAAAGGGAGATATTATTTGTGCTTCTGAGATAAAATTTCTTTAGAAAGTCAAAACAAAGAATTGAGAAATAATAAATAAAAAGCACCCTATTCTTTTAACCAAACTTTAAAAATAAAATTATTAATCATAATACTTTAGCTTATTTTATAAAGAAGCATGCCAACAAGTTATATTTATTTAAATTATTTTTATTATTATTTTTATTATTATTTTAAATTATTTATATTATTTATTTAGTTCTATTTATCTGATAAAAATATGGTTTATTACTGATGAAGTCAGATCTCATACAAAAAATGAAATTTATTTTTACTTCTCAATAAAATGAAAGGTCTATACAATTAGACAATGTAAACAGAATATTACATATTTTTGATCAAATCAAAATAGCTCTATAATAAAATAAATAATATATATCCATAAAACAAACAAATTTCAACAAACATTACAAATGAATGAGAACAAAAATTTGTCTGAGAATAAATAACTAAATAATTTAATTATAAATATTGATAATCATATTCATGCAAATTTTTAAACAAATCTCGGACACATTTTCACAAGTAAAATATTTTCTAATAGTCTATGATATAATTTGTGTAGTTTCATTGGCTTCAGAAATTGGCTTTTGGGCAGGCTTAAATAATGATTCAATTTCATGAAAAGCCATTTGTGCAGCTTTTAAAAGCAAGGCCTGCATGGCATATTCTAACAGCAAGGCTCCAAAGCCTTTATACAGTCCAGATGCTCCTTCTTCATTTACAATAGTATGGAAACAGTCAACAAATCCTTCATATGTAGATATCACAGGAAGAACAGATGTACCAGAATCTAGATTATCAATAATGGTCCGAGTTCCTTGGAGATAGAGCCTGATGAAGAATAAAATGTAACTTAAAAATTGCAACACATTATTAAGATACATAATTATTCATTAATACTTTCAGCACTAAGCAAAAAATTTAAACATGCTTTTAACAACATAACTCATCTACTATAGTCAGTTCAATGGAAGTGAATATACCTTAAACAAATTATTTAAACAGAGTCTAGTTTTAAATATAGATAATCAAAATTTTGTAAGAGAAAATTCTATATTCAATTTTTTTAAATTATGGATCTTTTTCCAGTTCTCCAAGATGTATAAAAATTATTCAACTGCCAAAGCATTCTAAGTTTTCCACCTATTGTCAGTTTGAGTTGTAACTGAGTATTACTACTTTTCTACTGATATTTTATGTTTTTGGATATTCAAAAGAAATGATACAATGACTTTCCTTCTACATTCCTTTGTAATTACAAGAAGTATGATTGTTCATATTTAATTTTAATTATATTATATATTATTGAGCATACAATTTTCAATATAACACAGTTAATTGCTTATTGGGATATTCATAGAGATTATTTTAATTTTAAAGGGATTACAAGTTTAAAGCAGAAAATTATTTAACGTTACAGCATGTATGAACTGAACAATTTTCTCTTTTATTATTTCATGTGATGAAATAAACCTTTCCAAGTTCAAAAAAAAAAGTTTGATTAAGAAACATACAAATTCCTGCAAACTCATTTTTCATGAATAAAATTTTCTTAGTCAAAACAGGTAAATAACAAGATACAGGAAAAGGAAAGCTTGATGAGACGGCCTCAATTGTCTAATAATTATGCAATTAGAAATTTTTTCAATATAAAGTAAAGTAATAAACATATCTATTGTTTTAGAAGCAATATCCAATGCCATATTTTCTCAATAATATGGCATTATAATATATAATACCTAATAACTCTAAATATATAATATATACTTTCAAAATAGTGACACCAATTTTTTTTCTTTTCCATATTTAGTTCAAAAAGCTGGTAGTTTGGATTTAAAAGTATATATATATATATATATATACAAAGTGCTCTTTTCAGAAATACAATGATATGCAAGAAAATTGAATTCATTCACTTAAGAAATAATTTTTCAAACTTGAGGTTGAAGATTAAAACAATTCGGTATTTTAAGAGCTTCAATTATGAAGTTCTTGCACCCTGTGGAAGATACAACATAATAAATGAATTTTAGTTCGTTAAATAGTATCAAAACTGGCAACTGTTTGATTTTGTTGGATATATTAGTCATATTAAATTGGGTTAAATTGTTTAAATAACTTTCATATCCCAGATTCTATTAAATTACTAAATATTAGAAGTGTGTTTAATAATCTTACGTCTGCTCTATTTATTATATATACAAACTTTTCTAAAGGAGATCAGTCTCAAGACATTGTAGTGTTTATATGTTCACTTCATCTTCTATTTAATGGTATTGTCTTACGTCCACTTCATTCGATATTTAGTGATATTTTGAATTCTTTTTTATGTTCATTTTTTTAATTAATTAGAATAAAACAATAGACTTTTTTAGTTCTCTCGAATGAAAAAAAATTACACAAGCGAAAAAAAGATAAAACAATGTAGAGCAATTTCAGTTTCATAAACAATGTAAACACTAATATGAAGTATACTTAAAAATATGTTTAAAAGTTAATTAACATTAGACAAAAGAATTTAATTAAAAAATAATTTTTAAAAAAGGCAACCAAAATCTGGCATTACTGAAAAGATAATTATTTGAAATTTAAAATAGCGCAAAATTCGTTTTTGAGCAGGATTATTTTAGAAGATAAGTTAAAAATTTAAAAATATCGCTCCAAGGTGCACATTCTTATCTTTCAAAATACAGTAGGGCCAAATTTAGAAGTTATAGGTCAATATGGACAGTAGAGTACCATACACATATTCATCTTATGAATGATGTAAAAAAGAAACATGAGATGAATGCATGCAATTTTTCTCACTTTACTCAATCAAACATTAAATTAAATTTGGGTATGCATACTTATGATAACAATTAAAACTAGCAGCACTTTTATAAGATCAACTAACTATTTGCAATAATTATGGATCCTGCCATAAATAAATGATAATATGTTTTATTTATTCTTCATTCATATATG
The DNA here is from genome assembly GCA_026543055.1 of Argiope trifasciata. NCBI lineage: Eukaryota > Metazoa > Arthropoda > Arachnida > Araneae > Araneidae > Argiope > Argiope trifasciata. The sequence continues at coordinate 2,652 of JAPMOQ010038057.1, read as the reverse complement.
TTTCTTCATATTGAGAAATGCACAGAGATTCAGCATTTTTATCTTTCCAAATTTTCACACTGTAATATTCTTGAAATAAAGACTTTCATCTTAACAATTTAGCATGTATTGCTACTTCTCCCTCCACAAAAGAGGGTAAAATATAACAGAATAGAATATATAAAGGATAATTTTCATCTAATTAGATTCAGAAATAGTACCTATGCAACATGGTTTCAGCAGGATACATCAGAATGCTGGCAATAAAGGAGCTGAAATATTGTATAGATAAATCTTCAAGATAGATTGCTGTAGAGCTTTGACTAGACTGATATTCAATGAGAGTCTAAAAAGAACAAAAAAAAAATGTGTTTTTAAAATATAATTAAGAATATATTCACAAAACCAATTGAATTTTTTTATTATTATTATTTTGCAATTTAAGCTGCAGTAAATCATTCAAAAAAATTCCTTATGAAAACTAACGAGAAAATGTTGTCAAAAAATGAGGAAGAACAATATATATTTTTTTTTTCAAACAGAAAATACTTTGGGAATACAAACTACTGTTAAATATATTTATGTCAAAGAGAAGATATAATTAACTAAAATTTCCTTAAAATTTAGTACATAATTATACTAATTTTTTTTCCTTTTTTCTTGTATGCATTTGTTTGTTTTTACTCTATATTAAAAACTTCTGTTATTGCTATAGGTCGGAATAATAAAAACTGCTTGTGCATGAAATTAAAATGATCAGAAAAATGCTACAATACTTACTATCATCAAATAAAGACGATATTGATAATATCATGTGATAAAAATTATTCTAAAATAGCATAATAAAGATCATTAAGAAATATTGTATAGATAATAAAGAACAGGATTTGAATAATAAAGAACAGGATTTGAATAAAGTGCTCAGAATTTTAACATGTATGTATGTAATAAACTCACAAGTAAATGTCAACAAAAAATTTGCATTCAAAGTCATATTTAGTAAAATAAAATGAATACCTCACTGAATTTAAATTAAATTTTTTAGTTCTTAATTTATTAAAAGCTCTCTCTCTCTCTCTGTGTGTGTGTGTGTGTGTGTGTGTGTGCACGCGCACGCGTGCATGTGTGTGTGATCGATCTTCCACATAAAATTACTTGGCAAACAACTTTTGAGATAAAAAATTTCAACAATAAAAAGGAATGAAGGGAAAAGGAAGATTAAGATTTGATTTTATATATACACATGTTATGATTTAAAATTTTGAAAGCAGATTGCAGGTTCGAAGACAATGAAGACTTTTCATTTTAAAGTTCGCTTTATTCCATCTCAGGAGACAAGCATGCATATTTACAAGCAGTCCGGGCAAGCAGATGTGTCAAAAAAGTGAGAAATTAATTTTTCCTCCTTTTATATAACCTATCTTGATAGGAAAAATAGTTTATACTGCCAATATAATATTAAGATTCTCATAGGGATTTTTGACACACGTCGATCACATGATAAGGGAAACATAGGGACCTTTTCATTCACCAAAGGATTTTCAGTGAAATGATAAATACTGACATATTTCTTTCTCTTTTGTGATATATTTCTGTTTGATAAATAATTGGTTCTTTAAATCTTATAATTTAGCTGCAATTGATCTCAAGAGTACAGTTTAATTCTAACACATAAATAAATATTTTATTCCCCTTCACCTATCCTTTCCATTGTCATCCAATATCTTTCTATATAGTTACCCAATGCTACAAAGTTTTCACATCTTTCAAAACATTGTGAGTTTTTATCTGTACTTAAATATTTTTAACCACAATAAATCTTATAATGCAAATCACTCTAAGAACTATTGTATTCAGTTAAGAATATAAATATACATATATATATGTATATATATACAAACCTTCTTGTGTGTATTGTAAAGTTTTAAATTACGAAACCAATGAAGAACAGATTGAATTAAAGATGATAGAACATAAGTAGACAACCCAAAGAGAGCAGTTGGACCAACCAATTGCCACATCGGGAGAAGGCGCGTTGATCTTGGAGTACCTATTTTTAACAAACGACATACTCCTTCTTTTAAACAATCAAGTACTCCAGGTTTTTCACTAGCAATATCACTCTGGAAAAGAAATTAATTTAATTTTAATAATTTCAAATAATTCAATTTGTATGTAATTATGAAAATATCTCACACAATATGCTTTAATCTAAAAAATGATATAAGATGAGAACAAAAATATTAATAAAATATCATTTTTTTAAGGATTATTTGTACTTTTTTCGATTTTAATAACCAATTTAATTTTATATTGTGCTTTCTAGTTTAATTTTTAAATACATAATCTGTGACTGCAGTAAAAACAATATGAAACAAAAACTTTTCCAATAACTTTTTCAAAACTTTTCTTTTAATTCCAAGAGTAATAATAATTGTCAATTCATTGTAAAAGAAATGCACCAAATTTATAGGTCCTATAAATAAGATCTCATGTACGAAGTGGTCTGAAAAGTCAGAATTACTATTTTTTATAATAGATTTTCAATAGAAAAAAGAAAATGAAACACTCAACCATTATATGTAGATCATTGCATAATATTCTAATCTTAGTTTCAAATGTTATAAATATTAGTTTTGCCAAAAGAGTATATACAACTTCAACACAAACATA
>JAPMOQ010038052.1:0-10280 GCA_026543055.1 Argiope trifasciata | reverse complement strand
ATCATCAAAGCAGCATTATTAATCACAAAATTTGATTCAAATATTTTTAATTAATAAAGGATGAAATAATTATCAAATTTTCTTGAAAAGTTCATTAAATAATTTTTAGAATAGTTTAAAAATTGTTTTAGGGCATTTACTGAGGAAAATTTAAGCATCCCTAGGCATTTAGCATGAACTATCAATTCAGCATTCTGGGTGTTAGTAACTGATCGAAAATTGTTTCAAATTATTAAAGGAAGGAATAAATATTTAAACTATTCAAATATTTCAGGAGATAAATTTAATAAAAATATTTTAAATTGGATTTTGAGTCTTTTCTGAATGTCATTTGGGTATCCTTAAGCATTTTGTATGCATTATTAAATCCACATTATGAGTGACAGTACTTGACTGAAAATTTTTTTAATTAATAAAGGAAGAAATAAATATTTAAACTATTCGAAAATTTCGTGACATAAATTTAATGAAATTATTTCTTAAATTGGATTTTGGGTCTTTTCTGAAGGTCATTTGGGTATCATCAAGTATTTTGTATGAATTATCAAATCTTATCAATTAACATCTAAGTTATTTGAAAAGTTCATGAGCTAAATTTAATAACAATATTTTAAAAATTGATTTTTGTACTTTTCCTGGTTGTAATTTGGGGGTCCCTAGATATTTGTTATGAATTATCAAATCAACATTTTGGGGGAGAGCTTTCGTTTGAAAAATTTTTATATAATAAAAAAAGAAATTAATATTTGAAATTTTCATAAGGTAAATTTAAGGAGAATATTTAAGTAATTGGTTTATCAGTGCTGTTAATAGTTAAAAGCGGGTTTTTTTCACCCAAAATAATAATTGATTTTCAAAAAATACGAATTATGAAATATATTGAGATAGACAAAATTAAACTTAATAAATATTAAACATAATAATTAAATTTATTAAGGGTGCATTTTATATTTGACAGTTATCTCAAAAAACAAAATGTTCCTGAAATGTATCAATTGATAACTACTATTTACTATACTATAAACTATACTATTTTATATACTACTATTACTATAAAGATATTTTATAAAAGTATTTTTTTCCAGTTGGGGCAGTCGTTTATAATTATTTCTGCCATTTTTTGTTGATTCATAAAATGTTCTCATTTTAAGCATTAGATTTTATAAAAATATATGAATATAATAGAAAATTAATTCAAATAGCTCCCAAAATTTTGTCATTTTTTTAATTAAAAACTAGTGGAAACTTGTCATTTGGATTTTGAAATCACATACTGTTCTATATTATGTATTTGTACAAACACTTTTATATAAAAACAGAGAAAGAAAAATTACATGTCATAAAATAAATTAATAACATCAAATTAAGTCAACCTAATTGTTGTTTTGAATTAGAAAATATTGAAATAAGCACATTTTTTTCTTAGAAATTGCACTTTGCTTTACATATTGAATGAATAAATCTCTATCGAAATCAAATTTTAAAGAATTCGACTTTTTTTTCTGCATTTCAGAAGGAAAAAAATTGAATGTCATATATTCAAAGTAATTATTATTCCCTACTAGTTCTCACAATACAAATGATATATTACTTAAATAACAAAACACAAAAACATTAAAAATTCTATTTTAACGTCCGAAAACTCTTCAAAACCACCAAGACTATATATTCTTGTAATTTTCTAAAATAAAATTTAATGAAAACACTTCAAAATGTACTTACCTATCTTGCAAAGTGTATTTGAGCCGAATATAAATTGATTAAGATCAAAGGTTATGCTCTATAGAGCGTCAAAAATAATAGCGATGCAGCTACAGAGATGAAAAGCATCTATTATAAATGAATTCGCTAGCAACGAGTCTTCTTTCTATCGTATGTGAATCTCGTCATTATTTACTTTCTAAGGAAATACTTCTACAGAAAAGTCTTTGTCCCCAATAAAAGGAACCTTATTTTGTCATTTCTCATTTTTCTGCGTTTTCATTACAAGTAGCCAATTCTGAGTTCTGATATTATGTTCGTTCTTTCATTTCTCCTCGTAGTAGAGAAAAGGATAGATTTATTCTTTTCTATTTCACGCTCCAATAAAGGATGAATATAAGGTATATTTACTCACACTGATTTTAAAATTGATGGTATATTTCTAGGATTTTGTTTATATTAGTTAGATTAACGTCCCTTTATAAGGAAACACTTAGGCTTTTGGGGTCAGGACCTTGTAATTTTGAACCGCAGTCAGAGGACGAGGACAACACTTAAGTGGCTTCCCAAATAGCTTTTATTTGTTTTTATGTAGTATTACAGCTATTAAAAATTGCACGTTTCTGCTCATATTTTAGACCTTCTCTTGACATTTCTAGCGCCGCGGTGGCTTGGTGGTAAGGTCTCGGCCTCGGAACCAGAGGGTTTCAGGTTCGAGATGTGAGGGGGTCTCTTGCACGTTAAATCTGTCAGGCCAAACGTCCTCCCGCTGGTGCGATGTGGTGTGGAGAGGGGGGTGCCAGTTCAGGTGTCGTCCTTGTCACCTGACTGTGGTTCAAAATTACGAGGTTCGTCCCAAATTAGCCCTCGTGTTGCTTTAAACGGGATGTTAATATAACTAAACTAAACTAAACTCTTGACATTTCTTGACCTTTACCTTCTAATAAGGCTTTTTTTAATGTATTTGTCTTTCTATACCTGAGTTGCATTTGCATCTTGTATTTGAGTAATTCGCCTATTATTCCCAAGTTATATAATGCGTGAAAATGTGACATTGTTACATTTAAATTCAGACATTGTTACATTGATTGTTATTGCTATATGTCGACTTCTACCATACTACTGTATCTACCATCCTTTGGGTATTGTGATATTTTTTATGCTTTTAAGTGTTATGCTCTGTTTTCTACATGTACTATTATTCTTATGTATGTACTGCTTTCTATATATACTTTTCAAAGTGTTCTCCTGAACCAAGGATTAGTTTTCAAACTATTTAATTTAAATATTTTATTTTATTCAAATGATCTATAATGTATATTCTTATATACGAACATATTCTGACAATGACTATAAGTCTTTTGATAAATAAATAATGGTTCTATCCTGACATTCAAAACCTTACACCCTTTAGGATTGGCTTGTGATCGTGGGATAGACAAAAGCCAAGCTAGCGTCTCTCTCCAAACTTCGTTTATTAGGAGGACTTTTTCTTAGAGATTCCATGTGAAACTCTTTATTAAAGTATAATAAGAGCTTTAGTTTTATTTAACGAAAGGAAACAATTCCTTTTAAAAATATTTTATTCTATAGATCTCAATTCTTGATTAAATGGATCTGTTACTCTTAACTTATAAAACCTGTTAGAAAACAGGAATTTTACCCATTAAAAAGATTTTAAAATTTGAATACACTTATGACAAAAAAGAAACTCTTCAAATCAATGAATTGAATAAATTAATGAGCAAATTAATCCCTTTTTTGCTAATTTTAGGGGAACTGGGGAAATTAAAGTAAAGGTAAATGAAAGGCATGGTAAATAAAAGAATGACAAACGTCTTCTAAAATAGAAAGAATTTATATATTTATGTGTTGGACTTAAATTATTTTGCTTCAAAAAACCAATCAGACACAAATATTGCATACGATATTTAATTAAAACTTTTATTTACCATAGATTCTGACTAACAAATTGATTGCCAGAGACAATTAGTATTCAATAAACTTATGTCAAAATTATGAGGAATAAAATAGAACTATATTGTCAGCCTTCAGTAATATTGCCCAAATGAAAATTACCGATTGACTGAATATTAGCATTATCGTCAATTTCAAAATATCTATGGGAGGAGCCCTTATCGATAATATTTCAGGGCAGAAAAATATCGATAATTCAGCCATCGATGTTCATAGAAAACTACTTCCTATTGTTTCTGGTAGAAACAACTGCTTTTACTGTGTCCAATCCTGAAGAAATAACAAGATGAAGGCAATGACAGAAAATTTAACATAGAAATTTGGATTAAGGTTCACAAATTTTATTGAGATACAATTCCTATATTATTCAATACTTCTGTTTTTTTCTAAACAGAAGAAGGTTATGCCAAAATAAAGTGAATTAGATTGATCGATATTGGATACATATCTGCTAGGAAACTTTAACCTTATTAAAAGTTAACAAACCAGCAGCGACTTTTGTTTGATTTAGTAGACAGATGATTTTAAAATTACTTGCCATGACCAGAAAAATTGCTAAAATTTTGATATTATCCTTCATTTTGTGATTCTTTAATTTACCTGCTTCTATTTCCGTTAAGTATCCCATGGTGGAAAGTGAATATGACATATTTTGGTCTTAAAGTTATAATAAATTCGTCAAAACAAAACAGCAATATGCAGCTACTTATCTAACAATATCGTTTGCCGAACTGTTAAACTTCAGTATTTTTCATTCAAATAGAAACTGCATGGAGAATGATAACTAAGTAAAGCTCATTGAAAAGCAAGTCATTTATGTTTTCTTATAACTCTTTTCCTCTTCTTCCAAACAATTCATATCCTCTCCGAAAACTTATTGAAAGCATACATACTCCCTCGAATCCCAAGCCCTTTTTTTAAAACAAAATATTTCCTGAAGGCAAGCAAAAAGGAATTTTAGTTAGATTCCTTTACATCTAAGTTACTATCTGGCAATATAAATTGTTGATGTTAAAACAATCAATACTAGGGCTTTAAAATCACTTTTCAGTCCTTAACTTCTAAGATACTGCAGTTATCGACAAAATTTAAATGCAAAAAGTCGTTCGTCTTCATGAGGCACTGATTTGTCTCAGTGGATTTATTTTCCTAACTTCAATATTAAGAGATTTACAGCGAAATTAAAATTTCAACCCGCTTCCTCCACCATTTTCACTTACTTTGAGCTCTAGCTCAAAGTAAGTGCGCCATTTAAAAACTTATTCATTGTTTTAACATTTCTAACAACGTATTCCAAACCATTTAAAATCCAAACAGCAATTCTAGCTATCATATTCAAAAGACAGTAATAAGATTTTGAAAGGGTAAGATCAAGATTTTGAACGAAGGGTGGTTTTTAAGTGCAAGGGACCATGATCGATGAAGAAGTGAAGAAATTTTCTGGAAGTGCTATGGAAATTATTACAATATATCATCTTCATGCTGGAATCCATGTTAGAATGGCTTCCGCATCTAAATAAAAAGTGTTTTGAAAGCTGATGTTTCCATCCTCAATTTTATATGGTTGTTTATTTGAAAGAGGACAGCGCGTAATTATCAAAAAAAGCTATTTTTTATTAAAACTGATAAGCTATATTACTGATTCTCCGCCCCACCAGAAGACACTCGGAAATAAGTACGGAATGATCGGACCACCACTACAGCAACATTGACGAAACTGTGGTTAGTCCTAAGGGTTATCACCGGCCACGGTATAACTCTCCTTAAAGGAAGTACACCCCGACATCAATGGGACCTGCCAGATACCCCAACTGTATTGTACCCACCAGGTTGGCGAGATCTAACCACGAAGAATCTCACCCTCACTTATAAAGGGCCTCCCTCGTTATTTATCAGTATTAAAACTGATAAATAAAAACGAAAACCATTTATTTGTTTTACACAAAGATGGTGATCGATTTTTAAAATCTTTTTGCTCCTTTTTTAAGTGTACTGCTAAACTCAAGTAAATACTCTCTCCTAGGTTTTCTTAGCAAGATAACAAAAATATCTTACGTGTGCATAATACCTTAAATGTGCATTTTTAACTATAAATATCTTATTTTATCTCTTCCAATTAATTGTTGATACGGTATCCATCATTTTCAGAAATTCCTTTTTTAAGGCAATATCCATAAATTATGATTAGAAATTTTCTCGGGAGGATGAGACAGGTTACGTCTTCGCGTATATTTTCATTCATGTTTTCCTCACTTATTGCTCGAGTACTTTGGCTTCATTTCTGATCCCTAACGATCAATGGCCGTTAGGGTCATTCCTTCAATAAACATTTTATCGTCCTATTTTATGTCTCAGGTAATAATCTATTCAGTAATTAGAGTAGCAATAACTAGGCTACATGTCCAAATTTACACCGAATTTATGGGTTTCAATTAAACTGTACTATCACGATGGTTACTAGCTCTGGGAAAGTAAAACAAATTATCTTTTTTATATTTTTCTATCAAGTCTCCTATCTAAGCTAATAAGATTAAAAGTAGTATGATTTTGAAAAAATTAAAATCTCTTCAATCGTATCACTCAGTTAAATAAGTGATGGAAAATTTTTTTGGAAAACACCAGTGTATTTCAGCTTTTTTTTAAAAAATTTTGGACTTCATATGTTAGTTTAGTACAAAGCAAAAGGGATTTTTGGAGCCATATATTGTTTTATTACAAAGAAAAAATGAGCTTTTTGTCGACACAAAGTATGACCTAGTGGTAAAGCAATTTTGCATTCTTTATCACTTCAAGTTTTAATGCTTTTTTAACAGTTGCAAACTTCAAATAGGAATCTGCCATCGCCTAAGCATTTCAAAGTATGCATAAAAAAAAGTCAAGAACTGTTAAAAATGGACAGTATCTGATGAATACAAGAGAAAGTGCGAAAAGAACTCTATATCAAATTGAAATATCTTTATTAGATTAAGCAATAGTATACAATTATTTTTTCTGTTTTTTTTTTTCATTTATTTATTTGTATTTTGCTCTTTGTTTTTATTCATTATCAAGTCAGCGGTTTTTGGAACAAAATATGAAAACAACAAACTGTTGAAGCTTCAAAATGTAATTTTTGAAGCCTCAAAATGCATAAGCAACAAATTAGCATTTCACCTTTTTTGTTGTGGAGTCGGCTTTTACAGTATAGCTTTTGAATTATCAATCGTCTGCTAAAGTAATTTTATTTTGAATTTGGCTTTCGCAGTATAGACTTTTCAATATCTATCATCTGCTAATATAATTTTATTTTGGAGTGGACTTATGAATTATTCATCGCCTGCTTTTGTAGTTTTTCCCTTGGAAATCAGTGTTAATGCGGTTTAAAAATTTTATTGACGATTTTTAAAAATAAACCAAACAAGTTAAAATATAGTTTGTTTAATCGATAAAGAGTATTGGTTCTGGGATAATTAAAATAAAGTTATTAGAAAATAAGGCAGAAGGATGTGACATTTGGCGATTTCTCTCCAACCAAGTTACAACTTGATTTCCAAATTATACATTCTCTTAATCCTTACTAATTGTCGGTTTGATGCAATCACAAGACCATCAGATTACGCATGCTTCCATATTTAGAAAACTCATGAGTTTTTTCCATCTCAAGATTGATTGAGCTCTAAAACTTTATTTACCAGCTAGAAAAATTGAAATGAAAGTTTAAAAAAATAATCGTTATACATAGAGAGAGGAAGGGATAGAGACCATCAAGAACTCTCGTGATTGTTTCAAACCGGTTTAAACTGGATAATGATTTAAATTAATTTAGACAAATAATAACTTGCAACTTGCTTTAGTATATTTTATTATAATTATTATTATGCTTTTTTTTTCTTTTATTTTTCAGATTGCAAAGTTTAAACTTTCTATTTTTGTAAAATTTTATTATTTACTTGTTATGTTTCAATAATACTGTTACTATGGAATATTGTACAGGTTTTACTGCTAATATTTAGAAATTCTACGCTTTTTCTTCTTATGCCTACTTTTTTAGTATTTTTTTCTTTGGCTCTCTTTAGCTTCTTTTGTACAAAATTGGCCATGTGCAAGAGTTGCTTCCGTCTGACCTGCCAGCAAGGGAGACGTTTGAGTTAGAATTTCTTGCTCGCATGGAAGTGGATAATGAATGGCCATCTAAAATTTTGTGAACAGATGAAGCCCATCTCCATCTGACAGGGTACGTCAACACCCAGAATTGTCGAATATGCGCAACAGAAAATCCACTGACACCGAGAACCACTTCATCCTGAAAAGGTTACGGTGTAGTGCGGCTTTACGGCACCATTCATCCAACAGCCATATTTTTTCGAGCAGACAGGTGCTTCCGGTCCTGTTTCCGCTAAAATCACTGGTCATCGCTATGCTTCCCTTTTGTGCAATCACGTCATTACAGCTCTATAATAGCGTGGGTTTGTGGATGGAATCATTTTTTTGCAAGATGGTGCTTTTCAGCATATTGCACATTCCGTGAAGCAGCTGCTGAGGCGCCATTTCGGAAACTCTCGAATTATCAGCCCCCATCTCCCTACACCGTCCCGATCACCTGATCTTACTCAGTGTGTTTTTGCCTGTGGGGTTACCTGAAAGATGTTGTGTTCTGTGCTCAAATTGAAAATTCAGCGATATTAAAAGCACGCATTTCGCAACACATTCTGAACATCACCCCGGAGACACTGCGATCCATTGTGGAACATGCTGTTTTTTGCTTTCAACTTGGTGCACACAGCGGTGGACACCATATTGAACATGTTTTGGGACAGTCTCGAGATATTTCCGAACTTCTTTGATGAATGGTTACTGAGCAGTATGTCTCCTCAAAACTCTTGAAAACGATATGTCCCTTTCGATGTGATATATACAGTCATGCAAATAAAACTATTCAACAATTCTAATTTGTCAATGCTTTTAAATGTGATCTTAGCCGTTGTTTTACGAATCAATTCTCGTTTCTCGTCGTGATTTTGTCTCTTACAGCGTCATTTGTTGCTAAAATTTGAAACAAATTTTTCTTCTGATTTACGCTTTCCGCCTTTTTTAATAACATGCCTTTCAAATTTGACGTCATTCTCATCAGTGGTACTTTTTTATGCTGTTTTGAAACTTAAATTTAATCATAATCCTGTAGCTCGAGAGTTGCTTTAAAACGGGACTTTAATATAACTAAATAAACTAAACCCAGACTTTCAAGCTCATTTTCTCAATGTGGGATTTTGGAAAAAAATTGAATCAGCTTTAGTAGAAAATAAACTCACAATTTGGGTAATTATCTTCCCTTTGGTTGATTCGAGTCCAAACTTTATAAGAGGTCTGCAGTTTTAATGTCAGTTTCTTAAAGAAATATTATTTACGAAGTCTTTACATTTTTAAGATATCTTATTTTCATAAATAAGAAAAGAAAATTAACAAAAATTCTGTCCTTTAACAAATTTAATCTGAAATACGGATTCTGCCCTTTAACATATTTAATCTGTGAATATCAAGTACAAATGTATTTTGTTTGTTTGAAAAGAAAAATAAATTTAAGAAACATTTTTTTTAATTTAATATCACATTTTGTAAATTATATTTTATTGTTTGACTGCGATTCAATATTTCAACTCCCTGATTACAATCAGTTCCTTTACTTTTTTAAATAAATATTTATTTTTGTAAATCTTGCATTAAAGTGCATTTCCATATCAACGAAGTAAAATCCAATCTCTTTTTACATTTTTCTTTATATAAATAAACAACAATTTTGTATTTTCTCATTTTCAATTGTTTAGATTAAAAATTTCACATCACAGATTTATTTCAGGATGAAATTTATATAAATAAAAATAATTTATGTTTCTGTCATCTACGAGAATCTGAAACGCTTGCATTATTTTTTATTTGTATGGAATTTTTCAAATATTTATTCAAAAACATTTTGACAAATATAATACATTCGAAATTATTCTTCCTATTTATTCGAATGTTATATCGCGCTAAGAATAAAATATTAGAAGATTATTAAGAGAATAAAATATTATTAAGAGAATAAAATATTATTAAGAGAATAAAATATTATTAAGAGAATAAAATATTATTAAGAGAATGAAATATTATTTTTCATTCCTTAATCATAATACAAAAGTAAATTTCTTGCTTGTGTGTTTCAATTTTATATTTCAAAATGTTTTCAGTTATATTCATAAAGAAAGTAAGGGAAAAAGATTTTCTGGGTTTTTTTTTTAAAGAATAGGTATCGTGAAGCAATTACATTCAAAATAATTAGATTATATTTAGACGTAAGATTTTATTATCTGACAACAAATAACTTAAGAGCCAATTATTTGTAGTAAATCAACGTTTACAATTTTTGTCACCATTTAGTAACCGAATGAAAAAAGATTGAAATAGTACAGGAGGATTTATTTATTTGAAAGTAAAGAAAATAACATTTATTGAATCAAGGTATGAAATTAAAATCTTTTTATAGAATTGAAAATATCAAAATTACCAAAACTTATTTAGAACTTGTCTTAGAAAGTGTTGAAGAATACCAGTTATTTCTAATCTGTTCAAGAATACCAGTTATTTCT
>JAPMOQ010038049.1:106050-161108 GCA_026543055.1 Argiope trifasciata | reverse complement strand
TAGATTTTGCATAGAACTAATCTGTGGAAAACAAGAAAAAAAAGTTGTAGCAGACGATCAGATTGAAGTCAATTCCTTTGTTTTCAAAGTTCGCGGAGGAGTTTAAAGAGGAGATGCTGTTTGCGGGGAACTTCATCAGAAAGACCATTGTTTTCACGCATTTTTCCATAAAGACTCTTTGTTTCCGTTGCTTTCTTTCAATGGAGGCATTTCAAAGGAAAATCGTAGACAGTAGCATTGTTTACTTTCAACTCAGAAGGGCTTCTCTGACCTTACATTCTAAATTGCTCTTCCCACATGCCTACTTAGCCATTTTTTCAAAGATTCTAAGCTAAAAGAACAATTTTGTCTTGAAAATTGGAAACAGGAAGAAATTAGGAAAAGGGAAAAAAGTGATCGTTACAAATTTTTCTCCAATTAATTTGTAAGTTTTTACTTCTTAAGTTCGGAAAGATTAAATCAACTGTCACTTTTTGATCTTATAAAAATGATTCGGCAGAGTATAATATTTTTTTAATCAAAGAATTTACTAATCAGGAGAAAACTTTCATTTTAAAGTTCACTCCATTTTCAGTTACCACAGTGAAACGAAATACTATTGTGGGACATTATTAATACGCTTTCGGGCTTTTTTAGCCTTCTTGTAAATGGAGAACAAAGAGAAACATCTGAAACCATTAAAAATTCAACTTTAAAATTTAGGCGAATCGCTACGTCTCAGACCATCTTTAATAAGAGAAATAAATGTTTGGAATTATAATTGTCTGTCTGTGAACAAACTCGAAAAATTTTAACTTGAGAAAGGAGATTTATGATTTTCCTTCCATAAAATTTAAAAATTACTTTCAAATATTGCAGAAATCCCATTCATAGGAAATCCTTCTATCGAACTTCAAATGAACATAATTACAAAATGATAAAATTTGGTTTTAAATTTTAACATCTAGTAGGGCCACGGTCACCTGGTTGGTAGAGCGCCAGTCTAGCAGCCGAAGGGTAACGAGTTCAGTCCTCGTCTAGGCGAAAGAGCGCCGTGTTGGCTAAGGGCAGTTGGGGCAAGTTAATATGCCATGACTGCAAAGTCCCCCAAGTTCCCTTAACAAATGATACCTCTGGGGGTACTGAATCAGGCATAAGTTGGTCTCTGATTGGGATCTCAATTCTGACTTGCGAATTTATGAATGAGTTCAACTACCCTCTAAAAAGGGTTGTGTCGTGTGAGTTCGAGCACCTTAACGGTGCTCTTTAACAGTGAAATGCGCACACTTCAGCCTTCATTCGAAAGAGCTCCGCTCATTCGGGCTTCGTATGACCAAGTGGCATTAGACTCACTACCACCATGTAATATGTGGTATCGAATTTCGAAGCAAATCCAACCACAAAAGGGCTGTTTGCATATTCACATATTTGCAAATGCGATAAAAATTCAGCGAATCAATTAAATAAATTTGGGCATGTGATTTTTTCCCCTGAAATTACCTTCTATTCCAAATGTGGCTTTCTATCTGCGAGCGGGGAGGGAGGACGTCATCTATAAACCATACTTTATTTTCTTCATTATAGTTTGAAGCATAAAACTGTCTTGTGAGGAAAATACATAAGTGAAGCCTGAATACTCATAGTGTCTATGACCTTACACTAGACATATAATTCCATGCGGGAGGGGGTGTTCATTTATGACGGGCTCGTCACTTCCTCTGGTGTTTTTAAAATGAAATTGAATAAGGGAGACGATCATAACTGTTTAAAAATTGAAGGTGTGTTTATTGAAAATGTGCCCGTTTGATTGTTTTAATATACACAGAAATGACCAAAGTCATGCGATAGCAATATGCAAATAAACAGATGGCAGTAGTATCGCAGCGAAAAAGTATTAATGTGCAGTTCGTTTTCCGGAGCATTCATTTGTGTTCAAGTTATTCATGCGAACAGGTTTTTCGAGATTTATGGCGGCACGACGAGAATTAACAGACTTTGAACGTGAAAAGTTAGTTGGAGCTAGACGCATGGATCATTCCATTGCGGATATCGTTAGTGAATTCTTCATTCCGAGATCCACAGTATCAAGAGTGTGCCGAGAGTATGAAATTTCAGGCATCACATTCCATCATGGACAGCGCAGTGGGCGACCACCTGCACTTAATGACCGAGACCGCCGACGTCTGTGTAGAATGGTCAGTGTTAATAGACTCTCAACACTTCGTCAAATAACTGCAGGAAACAATGTGGGACGTACGAGGGACGTGTCCGATAGGACTTTGGGGCGAAATTTGTCTTCCTTGGGCTATGATAGCAGAAGACCGACTCGAGTGCCTTTACTGACAGCACGACATCGCCCGCAGCGACTCTGCTGGGCTCGTGAGCATATCGACTGGTCCCTAAACCAGTGGAAAACCGTTGCGTGGTCAGACGAGTCACGATTTCAGGTGTTACGAGCTGATGGTAGAGTTCGAGTGTGGCTCAGACCCCACGAAGCCATGAACCCAAACTGTCAGCAAGGCACTGTTCAAGCTGGTGGTGGCTGCATAATGGTGTGGGCTGTTTTTATATGGCATGGACTCGGTCCTCTGGTGCAACTGAACCGATCATTGACTGGAAATGGTTATTTTCAGCTGTTATGTTCACTTGCAGCCATTCGTGGACTTCACGTACCCACACAACGATGGGATTTTTATGGATGACAATGCGCCATGTCACCGGGCCAGAACTGTTCGCGATTGGTTTGAAGAACATTCCGGACAATTCCAGCGCATGATCTGGCCACCTAGATCGCCCGAAATGAATCCCATCGAGCATTTACGGGACATCATCGAAAGGTCCGTTCATGCCCAAACTCCTGCACCATCCACACTTTCACAATTATGTACGTCTATACAGACAGCATGGCTCAATATTCCTGCAGAGGACTTCCAACGACTTGCGGTCTCCATGACACATCGAGTTGTTGCCCTTCGCCGGGCAAAAGGAGGAGCGACACGATATTAACAGTGATCCCATGAATTTTTTCTCTTCAGTGTATATCAATAATGGTTATAAGCACGAAAATTCTTGACTAGCATGTGTAAACGCAAATTCATTCTCATATGAACTCGATAACCATAAAGAAAACTGAGTGAAGGAAGCAAATTTGGAGTGTGATCTTAGCACCAAAACTTTAGTACATGAGTGTATACTCCAACTTTAAACTACGCAATTTACGCTCTTCTAGCAATTTGCTTAAGACTTTATAAATTAGTTTCCAGAGAACTGGAAGTATCATTAGTTAAGTTAAATCAGTTGATAAGAAGAGGTTCAGAATCATGCCTCTGATTGATGTATTCAAAATCATGTATCTGATACCTCTGATTTATTTTGAGCAGAAAATAAATCAGAGCTATTTGATTACATTTTTTGCTCAAAATTCAAATGTACAATTCAAACAATGTTCTCTCAAATAATGTCATATTGTATACAAAGTAAAGGATAAATATATGAATAAACATATTGCATATTTTAACAACCTAAGACAAAATAGTTTAATTTTTTTAATTGATTTATTTACATAAAAAAATGTCTCGTTGAAGCCAAACGTTCAGGTTCAAACGCATAAAAAACATGAAATTCCAATAAGTAAGATTAGCGCAAATCCTACTGCTCTCACAAACATACAGTTGACGCCGCTTACCGCAAGTACCTTCTCGTTATTTCACGATGGCCTTATGGAAATATTTAAACAAGATGTCGAATACTCTCGGTGAAGATGTACTTGGGGCTTAATCTCATTTAAGTGCGAGGAAAATGGAGAAACGTGTCTGGATATTTCATCGCTGTTATTTGGACGTAAAAGAGAGGAAGTAAAAAATGAGATTTACTGCAAAATAAACTCATCGAATCGATATTGTTGGCCTTGAAATGCATTCAAGTTCAATAGAATTCCATCATCAATGTATGTTATTTCCCATTTTGGAACTTCCTGCGTATTTGCTTTAATCTTTACTTTCTCGTATACAAAGTACAGAGAATACATTGTAATCATGCAGAAATTCGAACTCAAGATTTCGACAAATATCCATTTTTTTATTTATTTATTTATTTTATATCTCCGTACGTTCAAAATCATTTATTTTCCATTGCGCCTATCTGTTTGTCCGTGGCAAAGAATAGTTCAACAAAGCTTTCATTTGGACAGATGAAATTTTATTTGTAATCCATACATCGAATGTGAAAACTTCTATCAAATTTTAAGCAATCTGTGGTGATATAATAAGCCAATAACAACCATTAAACATTGGTGATAACTTTTGTCTAGCGAATATGTTTTGCAGCTGCCAACTGTAAGGTCACGAGTTCAAACCTTGTTGAATCCTTTGTGGACTTCAATGTTAAGATTAGCACGACTGGGCAGTATAAATCGCTATCTTGTTACCTAGAACAATGAACACGCTTTTCACTCGCAATAACGCTTGAAAAGTAGTCAGATTTACTTATGTAGATAAACTCACTCAAGTTTGCCACAACGTTTGACACAATGAAGTCTTTCGTCTCTCCAAAGACTCACTGGGTACAGTACTTTCGTCTCACCAATTATTAACAAAGCCCTACAATACTTTCGTCTCACCAAAGTATTGTAGGGCTATCTTAATAAGTAAGTAACAACCACTAAACATTAGTGATCACTTTTGTCAAGCGGATATGTTGTGTGGCTCCAAATCGGAGAGTCGCGAGTTTAATCCTTTAATTCTACATTGGCTCAGCAATTCAATGTAAAAAAACAGTTTATTCAGAAGTCTGTTTGTCCGGCTATTCGAATTATGTTAAAACAGTAACTGTAAAATGAATGGTTACTCTGCTTTTACTTTTGTTCGAGAATAATTATCAAAATTTTATCCAAATTTAAAACGGCTTGTCCATTTGTCAATTTGTACAGCCAGAGGCACGTACACTCGATAACTGAAAAATACAGACACAAAAATATTAAATTTGGTATGTGATATTATTATGCAATTGTAATTTTAAATTTTGGTTTCAGTCTATTGGGAGAAGAAGGTCAAAACCCAAATTTAATTTTCGAATATTATTAACCTCATCCCAAATAGAGGCGCGGCACCTGGTGGTAGCTAGGAACCATTAGGGTTTCATGTTCGAAACCCGATACCACAGAAGAACCGTCATGTAAGGAGGTCCGTTTTACGTTAAATCCATCAGGCCAAAGGTCTGATTGCTGTTATCTTGTGGTAGGGAGAAGTGAGGGTGCCAGCTAAAGTTTCCTTCTCGTCATCTGACCATGGTTCAAAATGACGAGGTTCGATGAATTATCTATACACCGAATGTGAAAATTTCTATCTAGTTTTAAGCAATATTTGGTGTTATTTCACTAAGCCAGTAACATCCACTAATCTTGGTGATCCCTTTTGTCTAGCGGATATGTTATGCCGCTGCAAATCGTAAGGTCAAGGGTTTGATTCTTGGCGGAATTCAATCTCCATGTTAGAGCAACTGCGCAATATAAATAGCCATATTGTGACCTCAGACAATGAGCAAGCTCTTCACCTTCTGTCCCAAAATAGATTTAGATTTACTTTACAACGGGACCTTAATATAAATAAACTAATTAAATCAATCTATATCCCAGTTATTAGTCACTAAGTATCTCGCCATGGATCACGCAATAGATTCAATGAAAAAGTTAAAATCTCATTAGATTGATATTTCGCAATTATTGCACTTCAATGCTGTGCAAGACTTTCTCATTCTTAAACAAGGTCAACAATTTCTTTTGGAGTGAAGAGCGCTGTGTCACTGTGAAAAGTCTTGCATCAGCAATGCCGCCACTTTGCTGCGTTTAGAATTTCCACTTAAAGTGAAAGTGCTTGGGACAGGACATTTTATCGAAAGTTATTATCTTAGTTGGACTTTTAGATTATTTCTTGAATATATTCTGCGCGATTTCATTAAAATTTCTGAAGGCATGAATCAGCTGGTGAAAACCAATCTCAGTGGCATTTTGAGATTGGTTTCTCTTTTTTCTGATCTCTCTTCTTTTTCTGATCTCCTGAGATCTCTTTATTTTTTCAAATAGAGAAGAAAGAGAGTCGATTGAAGCAGCTCTATAAAATAGAAATTAATAGTCGTCCGAATAAAATTGGAGATGTTGGGTAAAGCTGAGAAAATGTTGTATGCCATTTCAAATAATAATTACTATCTTTAGCATGAATCTATCTGTTGAAGTGAATCTGCCGTGAGAATATATATTTTGAATGCTTTTTTTTCTTTCGGTTAATATTAAAGGACTTAAGTTTGATATAGAACAAGAGTTGCAATCAAAAGATAACGGATCTAATGTCTTTGATTTAAAGCATCCAACTACGTTCGAAGGAAAAAAATTAAAAAAATCTATTTAAAAGTATGGTTTTTAATTATATTGTCGATTCTAATAGATAATACTATAAATAGAACAAAATTATTTGAAAATTTATTTTGAGAAAGAAGAAAATATGTAGCAAATTGTAATGAAATTCAACCGAAGCGGTTAACACTCTACACAAAATTGTAATGCAGCAATCTTCTTTTTCCTTGTACACACGTTAAGGAATAAAATTATGAATGAAAAGAAACAAAATCTAAGAAAAATTTTGAGATGCAAAGAAGTTATGGTGGAAAATATACGTATATACTCATTTTTACAATGAATATACAGCTTAAATTTCCTAAAAACACCTATAAAGGTGAAAATATTTCACCAATGATAAAACTTTCGGTACCTTTCTTTTACCATATTGTTTAAAATACACGCTGACATTTTTTATGTAAATATCTCTATAAGTTTTAAGATATAATGCTAACGGTGGAAAATTTTTAGAAACATTAAAGTTTTGAGAAAAATGAAATTAAAGATAAATTTTAGCTGAAAAATATGTGACCCTGGATGATAGGTCAGGCCTTTCTTTTCCCAGAAAAGATAAATTGTTTTGGAAAGAGGTAAGTCTAAACTACCAGAAATAACAAAAAAAAATCGCCAATGTGGGCGATAACCAGTGTTTTTAACGTATTTAGATAACTTAAATCTATAAGTTTTAGAATTATTCTCTTTACAAGCATGCAGATAGACAGACTAAGAGATTGTTAACTGTCCGACAGATTCAGTGCATAATTACCTATATTCCAAATTATATCTGTTTTTCAAATGCTAAATTTATGTACCAAATGTTAGCTACCCTGCACTACATTTTGTAAATATTGAGTTCTCCTATACACGATCAGCTTGTGAATGAATTTCATTCAAAAATTGACATATATTCTACAAATTTGGTCATAATTACATTTACCAAATTTAAGTCAGTTTGTTGAGTTATCGGGTTCACAGACAAACGATGAATCATGTGATTCCCCCACAAAAATATCTTTCTTACGTGAAAGAAAAATGTTAAGTATATAGAATTTCGTACGCATTTATTATCTATGAAATAAATCCCAACAAATATTAAATAAAATTTGTAAGTTTGTACTTTCCTAAGTAACTGTGATAACTAAAACAAGCAGTGATTTAAATAAAGGAAACTTGGTTTATGAATTTGTTGTTTTAATTGTAGTTCTATATCTCATATTTTGTTATTAATCGATGGAAAGCAAGACATCCGAATACATTTCAGTTTTGTATTATCTGCCATCCGTCAATTAATCGCCAAAAATCAAGAATCAATACTCTTTCAAAAAATTTTTACGCACAAATACAATAATTGGGCATCAATGCAGGTTTTTTTTCATGTACTTTAATACGCCAGTAACGGCCACTTAATTTGGGTGATCACTTTTTTTAAGTGGATATGTTATGCGACTACAAATAGTAAAGTCGCGAGTTCGATCCGTGACGGAATTCAACCTCCGACTTGGGGAGATTTCACAAGTACCACCCGCCACATTAATATTATGATGTGCATGCTTCATATAGGGTGTCCCAAATTAAAGTTACCCTATTCATAGCTACGTCCAAAAATTCAGAAATTTTGGATACGCCTTAATGAAGGAACGGCAAAAAAAATTGAGGTTTTGATTTCAGAGGGTAGCTGACAATGGCGGCCACTATATCGAAAATGACTTGGATTAATTCGAAACTAATGTGTAATTCTTATAATAACATAGTTGATAATACGTCCACTAGTGGTGACATTCGGAACTTTTTTTTGCAAAATTTATTTCACATTCCTTTATAGGCTTTAGCAAAATTTCAGACTTTTCGGATGTAGCTCTGAAAGGGGTAACTTTAATTTGGGACAGATTGCATTTGCTGGACTTTCAAAATAATTATCTGAGTATTCATGGTTCAGTCTTATAGATCTACAATTTTGTGAATAAATAAAGACGAGTATAATACCTTTATTAGAGAGCATGCGAGAGAAGATTTCGCGGAGACCACTTTCACTAATTGGATGAAACTCATGGACATCTTTATTTATCAGATTTCAATATTTTTTTGACTAATTATATATTTTCCTTTTAAGTATCAACTATAAATGTTCATATCCAAAACATAATAGTAGTGAAAAGAAAATAACTTTCTCTTTAATCATCACCGAGAATCTGAAGTGGAATAATTTCCGATCTACTCCCTTTAATTCAATTGAGTGTAACTTAGCTTTAAAACTGACGATTGGAATCTTCACAAATAGGGCCTGTATCCATTTGGGAAATGCGCTGAATCGAAACAGAAAACACTGTGTTCCGTTCTCTGCGAAAAGATGTCTTTTTATAAGAAGAAAGCGGAAACAAAGGATGGGGGGAGTTGTTTTAATTCCATTAAAAAGAACATTTTGTACCAGAACAAGTCTTTTTCCTTTTCGTGAAAAGAAAAAGACACGGAAGTTTATAGAATTCAACGATGAAAAAGTAAAGTTACGGGAGAAAAATTCAGTTGTTGTATTTCAATTGTTTTGCTCCCACATTAGTTTAATTTTGAAAGAACAAGTACTCTTTTTTTTTTCATCTGAACATATTTTTTTTTAAGTTTAAAAAATGAAGAGATCTTTTTTTAAACATTTTTTATTCCTTCTTCAGACGTTAACTAATAAATTCAGAAAAGAATTTTAAATAAAAAAAATATGTCCCTCGTAAATCAATATTAAAGAAACTTACATAATTCTTAATTATATAAGTGTTTTAACAAAGTAAAAGGTATATCATCAACTAATACCACATATATTTTATAGATCTTTTATTTAAAAAAAATGAACAATAAAACGCATAGGTTTGGACGTAAACGTAAAAGAAAAAGTGCATTTTAATTATATTATAGATCAATTTTATTCCGAAAAAGAGCATATTATTGTAAAATATGGTTCAAAAGATAACGGATCGATTGTCTTTGATTTAAGGTATCCAATTGCGTTTGAAGACAAATTTTGGCTGAAAAATATGAGACCCTGGATTCAGATCAGGCCTTTCTTTTCCTAGAAAAGATATACTGTTTTGGAAAGAGGAAAGTTTAAACTACAAGAATCGCCAATGTGGTCTATAACCAGTGTTTTAAACGTAGTCGGATACCTTAAATTTATACGTTTTTGTATTTTTCCCTTTGCATGCAAGCAGAAAGATAGACTAAGAGATTGTTAACCTTTTAACTGATTCAGGGCATGATTCTCTGTATTCCAGATAATATCTGTATTTTAGACGCTAAATCTGTGTACCGAATGTTAGCTACCATGACTCTACATTTTGTAAATATCAAGTTTTCTTATACTCGATCAGCTTACAGAAGTATTCTTGTGATTGAATTTCATTTAAAATTTGACATATGTTCTACAAATCTAGTCATAATTACATTTTCCAAATTTAAGTCATGTAACTCAGACTTTTTGAGTTATCGGGTTCACAGACAGACAATGAATTATGTGATTCCCTCACAAAAATATTATCCTTACGAGACAGGAAATGTTAAGTAGATAAACTTTCATACACTTTTATTATCTATAAAATAAATATCAAATATTAAATAAAATTTGGAAGATAGTACTTTCCCATGCAAGTAACTGTGATAACCAAAACAAGCAGTGATTTAAACGAAGAAAACTTGGTATCTGAATTTGTTGATTTGATTGTAGTTCTCTATCACATATTTTGTAATTAATCGATATGAAGCAAGACATCCAAATACATTTAAGTTTTCTATTTACTGCCTTCCATCAATTAATCATCAAAACTCTTGATAGCTTTTTCGAAACTATTTTAAGCTCAAATACAATAATTCTGCAACAATGCAGGATTTTTTTTCATGTGGGTGTACCTTAATAAGCAAATAACAGCCACTAAACATAGGTGATCACTTTTCTATAGCGGTCATGTTACGCGGCTGCAAATCGTAAGGTTGTGAGCTCGATCCTTGGCGGAATTCAATCTCCTTTTGACGAGACATTCATATTATGATGCGCATGGTTCATATTTGATGGACTGTGAAAATAATTATCAGAGTATTCATGATGTCAGGTCTTATCGATCTACAGTTTTGTGAATAAATAGAGAGAAATATAATACCTTTATTGGAGAGTATCCGAGAAGATTTCGGAGATACCACTTTCACTGGTTGGATTAAACTCATAAAAATCTTTATTCATCAAATTTCAATATTTTCTTGATTCAATTATATATTTTCCTTTTAAGGTATCTGAATACGTAAAAAAATATTATTTATCTACCACATTGGCGAATATTTTTTCATTGTTATTATTTGTAGTTTAGAGCTCTTTCCAAAAACAGTTTATATTTTTGGGGAAAAGGAAGACGCTACCTATCATCCAGGGTCACATATTTTTGAGCTAAAATTTGTCTTTCACTTCAGTTCTCTCGGAATTTTAATTTTCATGAACTTTCTCTACCGTAAGCATGATATCTCAAAAACTAATGGATGTATTTTCATAAAAGTTTCAGGGAGTGTTTTAAGTAATTTGAGCAATGAAATGAAGTCAAAAGTTTTATTGTTGGTGAAATACTTTTTTCATTTATGGGCGTTTTCAGAAAAATTACATTTGTGAAATTAAGTAAAAAATTATGTATATACCTATAGTTTTACCAATAACTCCTTTGAGTCTCAACATTTTTCTTAGATTTTGGTTCATTTCTTTCAAAAATATTTTATAACTTGTGTACAAAGAAAAATAGGATTGATGCATTACAGTTTTGTGTAGAGTGTTAAACGTTTAGTTTAAATTTCATTAAAATTTACTGCAAAATGTCCTATTTCCCAAAATATATAATATTATCAAATCATTATGTTGTATTTAAAGTATTTTGAAGTATAACTGGATTACATCTAAAAACAGTAGTGTAACATTGTTTTTAGGAATCCAATTTTTCAAAAATTCTACTTCAGACGTAGCCGGATACCTTATTAACTATGAATGTTCATATACAAAACATAATAGTAGTGAAAAGAAAATAACTTTCACTTTAATCATCAACGAGAATCTAAAGTGGAATAATTTCCGATCCTCTATCTTTTATTCTATTGAGTGCAACTTAGCTTTAAAACTTACGATTGAAATCTTTACAAATAGGGCCTGTATCCATGTTGGAAATGCGCTGAATGGAATCGGAAAACACCGTATTCCGTTCTCTGTGAAAAGATGTCTTTTTTATAAGAAGAAAGCAGAAACAAAGGGGGGGAGTTGTTTTAATTCCATTAAAAAGAACATTTGGTGCCAGAACAAGCCTTTTTTCTTTTCGTAAAAAGAAAAAGACACGGAAGTTTATAGAATTCAGCGATGAAAAAGTAAAGTTACGGGAGAAAAATTCAGTTGTTGTATTTCAATTGTTTTGCTCCCACATTAGTTTAATTTTGAAAGAACAAGTACTCTTTTTTTCCCTCTAAACATATTTTTTTTAAGTTTAAAAAAATAAAAAGATGTTTTTTTGAAACATTTGTTTTCCTTTCTCTAGCGTTGAATAATAATTTCAGAAAAGAAATTTAAATAAAAAAAATATGTCTCTTGTAATTCAACATCAAAAAAACTTAGTTAATTTTTAATTATATATAGTTTTAACTAAGTAAAAAGTATATCATCAACTAATACCACATATATTTTATAAATCTTAGATTTTAAAAAAAATTACCAATAAAAGCAACGCATAAGTTTAAATATAAAAGAAAAAGTTCTTTTTAATTATATTATAGATCAATTTTATTCCTAAACTAGCTGGTATACGGCGCGTTGCTGCAGCCCAAAAAAAAAACATATTAAATGCAATCAATCAATAATTTGTCATTGTTTTATAGGATGAAGGGTACGACAGTATGTAAAATATGAACAAAAAGATATTCACTTTTATATATTAGTTTTGTGTATTCCAAGTTTTACAATTCTAACGAATTGTTAAACTTGGTATTCTTTCAGAATGTAAATGAAAGAAACTATTTTATCTTGTGACCCGTTTAATATTCGTTTAGAATTCTCAAATATGGTTAGAAAATATGATTAAAATATTTTCTTTTACAAATTATTAACATAGAAAATATAGTTATACCATAAAATAAATGTGATATTTTCAGAAAATTAAGATGGTGTAGAATTATTTGTGCTGCAATATTTTGGGCGGTTACTGCCAAAAACGCCAAAATTTAATTAAAATTTAAAACCCCAAGGTTTGCCTCCACAAAACTTTCACCCGTAATCTATACTTATAATAAAGCTCAATGTGTGTGTGCGTGCGTGTGTGTGTGTGTGTGTGTGTGTGTTGGCGCTCTACAGGGCAGACCGTTGGACCTACAGCTACCACATTTAGTGCATGTATACCTTGGAGATCCGGAATATGCACCTTGGAGCCTTTTTTTTTCGAATTTTTAATTAGAATTTGAATTCATTAAAATTTAAGCGAAATTTCGAGGTTTTTCCGCTATAACTTCCGAAATTATTATCGGACAAACATGATTTTAACATCAATTTAAAGATAAAAAAATTAGCTTTCTAATGGTATCAGTATTTTAATGTATATTGCAAGCTTCTAGTTTTAACGAATTTTTAAAGAAATATTTTAACCATGTTTTTTTTAGCACGTGACTGGATAAAATAACATAAATATAAAATGTGATACTCTTCTATAAAAATAAATGCAAGGCAAAGGATTCTAAGAAATCGTTTGCAATATTTATATCATTAATTCCATAAATTATCTTTATTTACAGTAAACCTGATTGAATTTAGACAGGATATGCATTGAAATCCCGACTTAATGGCATATTTCTATAATCGTTTGCAATATCTGTATCATTAATTCAATAATTTTTTTCCCTTTTTCGCTTTCTTTAAAAAACATGTTTAACATTTTGGCAATATCACCGAAAAAAACATTTTTAATATTTTGGAATCATAATTGATAAATTATTAGAGCATTAAACTCAAAAAGCTTTTCCGAATACAGTTACTGACTCTTTAACTACTAATAACTGAATCTTTTAACTTAAACTATTTCTTAAATTTTTTCTAAAAAATATATGATTTAATTGGAAATTTTAGAACGAATTACTCATGGCGAACCAGCTGGTCGCCAAAAGCGGCTAGTCTGCATTAAAGTTGTTACCTCTGAAAATGACTTGCATGATATTTACGTATTATAGTTACAGAATATTTACCTTTATCTTGGAGTTAGCATTTCTACAGAAACTATTGTCTCCATGGCGAGTTATTTGGAGAGTAATTCTTGTTAAATAGATGAGGTTGAGATTCAATTTTTTTATATTTTAGATAATGGTAATATCTTTATAACTATCCCGTAGGTGTAAAAAATAAGTTGACCAAGTTTCATCGCAATCAGTTGAGAGATTTAGGAAGGAGAGCCATGCAGACTACATAAGAGACATGCAGACAGACATTCATTTTTATTTCTATAGATAACTTAGATTATTATAAAATGTTGCTCAAAATTATATTAGATTATTCAGTATTCAAAAATATTATGTTTTATTGCGAATACTGTTTAATATTATACAACAGTGCGCAATACATGTGTGCTGTTGAGATTAGAAACAATAACTGTTTGTAAACATAGAATGAAGTTAAAAATGAATACCTCGCATATCGAAATGTATGCTATATTGTTACTGTATTTTCTAAATTACTGCACAGTATTTAGCATAGAAAGTAGTATCTAAAGGTATAAAGTTCATAAAATTAAAGGTAGAACATAAAATTACAGCGGAATCTCTTAAGTGGTTGGTGTACAAATATCTTTAGATATTCTCATACAGAAGCATTATATAGGATGTAAATTATGGCAGTTGAGACGTTCATACAGCAAGGAATGTTCTCCAATCTGACGAATGTAGATACAACCTATTGTGCAAGTATTTCATCATATTGAGATAAATCAAGTTGTATCGAAGTGGTAACATAATTAAATCTTCCTCAATTTCTCAGTACCTATAGAACTTGAAGATTAGCCTATGAACATGAACATATCCAACATGAATACTGTTCATAATTGGATCAACAGGAATAGTAGCTCGGGTATTATAATCAACGGCAAAATGACATCACCATTTCATGCACCAAATTGTCTCGGAAATTGATGAGAGCTGTATTGAGCTACAATTACGATATCTGCCAAGCAAATGTAAGCCTTCTTACAGACATGATAATTTTTTAGTTCATATTTTAAGATCCTGCTAAGATAGACTGTGGATAAAAACATGCAGTCGAAAGCATCATATCCCTATTAAAGAATTATAAAAGCAATTACAGCAATAGAGACAGCAGAAATGATTCATTAATACATTTAAGACTTTGTTATCTCACAAATTTTAAGATCACATGACTTTATTTAAAAGAATTCAAGGTTGGAATCAAACGCTGATCATTTTCTTTCAGTCTACAATTTTATGACTCCAGGCTATTACCAAGAAAATTATAATCATAATTTGATCCTAATCATAATTTATTTCTTTTTCAATTGTTGTCATTTCGGTTTTCTGTATTATAAAAAGCTATAATATCAAGATGCTTTAAGTGTTTGTGGATAAAATACTCCTGAACTAATATTTTAGTTTTAAAATCATGGTAAGTACTAATATGACCAGAAGCTCATTTTAATTGAATATAACTTTTTATGTTCTTGTAAATAATACTGATGCTGCTGTTTTTTCCTTTTCCTAAGAACATATAAAAATTATATAAATTTATTCCTGTTCATTTTAAATCATTATTTTCACTAATATTGCTTGCCTACAATGATTTAAGGTATCCGACTATGTTAGAAACATAGGTTATGGTCCATATTTACGCGTTTTTAAAATTCTTATTATTTCTTGAAATTCAGACTTTTCTCTTTCCGAAACAATTCATCTTCTCTAGGAAAAGGAAGGCCTCACCTATCATAAAGGGTCTATATTTTTCATCTAAAATTGGTCTTTTGCTTCAATTTTCACAAAATTTAAATTTTTATAAAAACTCTCCACCGTTAACATGATATCCCCAAAGCAAATAGAGGTACTTACTTATAAATTTCAGTGCGTTTTTACATAATATGGGCAATGAAAAGGACCAGAATTTTCATTGTTGGTGAAATACTTTTTCATTTATACATGTTTTTTTTAAAAATTAGTTGCAAATTTATGGTAATAATGAATAAATGTGGATATTTTTACCCATAACTACTCTGCATCTGAAAGCGTTTCTTAGATTTTGATTCATTTCATTCATCATTATATTCTATGACTATGAAAAATAGGATTTCTGCATTTCAATTTTATGTAGTGTGTTAACCCTTTTGGTTAAATTTCATTCAAATTTACTACAAATTTCCCCAATTCTCAAAATATATTATGTTTTCAAATAATTGTTTTTGCATTTATAGTATTTATCATTGATAATACATCTAAAAACCATAAATAGTTTCTAAAAACCCTAATTTTTCAAAAAAATTTCCTTCGAACGTAGTCGGATACCTTAATTATTTTGTAATCTCATAGAAATAATAGTAAAACAATATTTAACGAAGGAAGAGAGGCTGAAAATTTTTGAAAGACTTTGCGATGATAATTCTGGTTTAGAAATTAAGCATGATAAGTTTACTTACTGAAAATAAACCAAATTTTCCAACAACGATTTCACCGTTTTTAAACTTACACAGAAGAGCACCTCACATTTGAAGATGAGAAGTTTCCGGTATGTTAGTTGGTTCTCGCCCCTTGGCTGGTATGATGAACTGATATTGAGTTGTCAATAACATACTGAGAGCCGGATGCATCACCCGTGGGAGGAATTGCACTGAGAGCAGTGATGACCATTAGGACCCAAACTTGGTTCCTGTCGATGCCGCGGTGGTTCTACAGTTAAACAGATTCATCCGTGGGTCTTAGTAGTCAACTTGGGATTAATATTGTAGTAAGTGAATCAAAATTATCTTATAGGGAGTCTATACATGAAACAGCGAGTGAAAATAGAAATTTTGATACAGAAAATATTCCATTTCCCGCTGATAATATAGTTTCCAGAAGAGAATTCAGGAGTTGTATTCAAATAAAAAAAGTATTCCAGGAAAGAATAGCAATCGAGAACGAAGAAGTTTTGAAATTGAGGAAAGTGAGAGAGAAGGAACAATAACAAATTATGTTTCTGTTTGAAAAATTTTAAATATTTCTTCGATTGTTACAAGAAGACATCTCCAGAAAAAAAAGAAAAAAAAAACAACTCTTATGGGAAGTAGCTAGACTAGATTCATATGCAAAAAGAAAACCAATTGATGGTGTCACAAAAATGCATGGACATCGTCTATCAATGAAAAAATATTGCATCGTATGCACTGAAGAAAAAGAAAGTAAGAAATCTCAAAATCAAAACAGGTATTCGTCACTAGATGAGTTAGAGGCTTTCGTTTTACTGTTCTTTGCTCATGGGGTTTTGGCTGTAGAAGGACTATCTGTCTTGAGTTCATGATCAAAATCCTTGGGCCTGACATTTTTCACCGAGTCAATGGCTAGGGACAGATTTATGCCAAACATGATGTATCTACATCTTGCAAAGATTGCGAAAAGATATATTTGCACTTGTTTCAGATATTTGGAATATTTTTACAGAGCGTTGCTTGATATGTTACAAATCTGGGGAAAGTATAACATTGGGTAAATACTTGCTTCTCAAGAAGATTAGATACAGATTTATTTAGACCATGTCTAAAAAACTCGATCAATTCAGAATTCAGTTTTGACTCGCTGATGTGAAGTCAAAATACTTATTGAACTTGTTTCTATGTTTGATAAAGATGAAATAAGGACAGCTGTAGAAATGTCAGGGACACGTGTAGTTCTAATGTAATTCAAACAAAATTGGTCAAGTCATGAATTGTCTTACATTTATTGACCGAAATTCCTCATAATAATTAAAAATGTTATAATACAAAATTTCCAAATGAAAATTCTTTATTTTCAATCTTAGAATATTTTATTACTTATCAGTAAATGGATTAAGTAAAAATATAAGAAATTTCAGCAAAATAATAATTGTCTCAACCAATATAAAGTATGATTCTTTACTTTATTCAAAACATTTTTCCAATTGGAAATATGTTATTAACTAATGGTTTGGAATTCATTATTGATTTACAATTAAAAAGAAGAATTGTCATATTAAAACATTTTTTGCTTCTTATTTGAAGAGAATTTGATGATTTACTGAAATACAAAAGTAACATTATTACACATTTTTTTTCGAAAGTAGAGTTTTGGTTTTTAATGTATCCATTATTTAGCGAACAAGAATTTCCGTCCTTTCCAAAAAATAAACTTTTATAGTCACATTTAGAATTCCCCCTCCCCTCCCATTGACATAAATAAATAAACTCGAAACGGATAAAAAAAATATTTAACCGAATTTGAGCAGAAAATAAATACTTTTTCGCATTTAGTTTATTTACAAAACAGAGAAGGAATATATATTTCATTGAAAGTAAAACATTTTTATGGACTTGTAACAAAAGTGTATGTGGGAAATTGAAATCAATTGAACTATGGTCCCGCATACCATTTTAATTTAAGTTGATAAAAAATCCTCTGTATGATAACAAATTGAAAACATCTTTAAAATCTTTGTGTAATATTATTATACATATGTTATAAATTAATTTTCATTATTTTTGAAATTTTAAATTTTTGCATAAATAACTTAAATATATGTATATATAATAACTTTAACTAATGTATTGAGGTTTATGGTGTAAAGATTCTTACTTTGTAATCGATAGAAGTTTAATTCTGAAGGTTTTAAATTTAAAATTTATTTTCTTCTATACAAATCCGTCATGTGGTGTTACTAGATCTTTAATTATTTGTTGCTACATATGCTTTAAAATATTTTTATAAATAATTACTAAAATATTTGAGTTTATGCGGTTATGATTGTTTTTATGCAATACTGACTGTAGTGTGGAATCTTGAAATGCAAAAATACTTCAAGGTAATTCATCGAGATTTTGAGATTTATTATTTTAAATTATGAAGGGGTGTTGAGATAAACAGAATAATATTAGGTTGTAATGAAAGGTTGCCACCACCCCTAATATCATCCACACAGTACGTTCGCGCGTGCGTGTTTGCTAGTATTTTGCCAAACGATTTTTGGCATTTGATAATTTGAAAAAAAGAAAGAAATTTACCTCATAGCACTGTTGTGAAATATGTTAAGAATTTATCTTTATTATGAAGCAAGAAGTGTCTGAAATGGAATTATCACCAGATTAGAACTATCATTTACTTCTTGTTCAATTTCAAACAGGCAACTAATGTCACTGAGTAACATTTACAGCTTTAGGTACTACAATTGTAATATGTAACATATATGACAATGCGAAGGTTGGGTACCTAAAGTTCAAAGCAAAGATTATGACATTCAAGAAACAAAACGCACTTGCCGATCTAACGATGTTTATGAGGCACGTCTGCTAGAAATTGTGGAAGAAATTCAGTTTTCAAGTATAGCTTCGGAGGAAGATCAATCTATATTCCCCAACTCTTAACCCCTCTGTTAAGTCTAATGACCTTCGGAATACTTTTTAAAAAATCTACCTACTACATAAAAAATCTACATTCTTTTTTTTAAAAAATCTACATTAAATATAAGGTAATTAAAAATGAAAACTTCCGAATTCTTTAATATCGCAAAAGTCCTTCTATTATTACATGAATTTAAGAAATAACAAATGTCTAAAATATGATATCATCTAATTAAAATGTGATAATATTTATCATTTCCGGGCTTTTTGCTTATGTTAATGTTTCTAGTTTCCAACATACCAAATACCAACATTTTCACATTCGTTTTTATTTTTTTTTAAAATACGTAACTTTTAATATTATCATTTTAATATATGTTACTACTTGACTTAATTCTGTCTAATATGTAAATACTTTTAAATTTTCGAAGTATAAATGTCTATTTCACTGCCCTTTTATTTTATCGAAGTATTCAGAAAGTGTTCTGGTCTTCAAAAATTCCCGTTTAAGACATTTTTGAATTCCAAAAGCATAGTTTGTAAAATATTTAAATATCTGCTCTACAAGTAATTCAAACAAGTTTTGAAGAAGATGAATGAAATTTGGTATAAGGTCTTTACTCTAAATCGCTAGATTTCTATCACATTTTGAGCAATATATATTCAAACGAAATTTGTATGTTCAGTTGTTTGCATATTATTTAACACGATAATTTCAAAGAGAAGAAAGCTAGATCGATGAAATTCGATACACAGATTTAATATCTA
This sequence comes from Argiope trifasciata, assembly GCA_026543055.1. Classification (NCBI taxonomy): domain Eukaryota; kingdom Metazoa; phylum Arthropoda; class Arachnida; order Araneae; family Araneidae; genus Argiope; species Argiope trifasciata. Next base: position 141,395 of record JAPMOQ010038049.1, on the reverse strand, counting down.
TTGTGCACTTACATACTAAATTTTTGGTCAAATCTAATAAGGAGACGGACATTTGTTGATCCGGAATTTTAGAAGCTTGTAACCTCTATAACTCAAAAAATGCTATGACTTAAACATACCAAATTTGTGAAATTGAAACGTAATTTTTGCCTTTTATTGCAGTTTGGCTCGCCTTTACTAAAACACAAACTCACATTTGCTGAAGAGTGCACTCGAAGGTTTATAATAGATTACTCCCGTTGATTTAAAAAAAAAATAATAATGTTTTATTTCACACCATCCGTTATCTGTTACTTATTGGATTATTACATGCTTCTTTCTCACCGATTTCAACATTGAAGGTTTGATGGGCTTCCTTATAGCTAAACGAACACATCTTTTCGGCAATAAAAATATGGATGCAAGTAGAGTAACATAATGTCATTACATCTCCTAGGGAAAGTATTTGTTGGCCGTTTTTCTCAGCTTTTTTCCCAAGAAAACCGAAATAGTATAGGTAATTACTTTTGCAGGAACGCAACTTCGCCAGAAGTATGTGCGATATGCTATCACTTTGCTTCAAGCCATTAATGCCTTCTCCGGTATTTTACTGGCTAAGGACTTATCCGGTTTCAGTCGCATGTTTGCATGGACCTTAAGCTACTAGGAGTTCACGCGTAGAGAAATGACCTTTCTTTTTTTTTTTGTTTACATAAAGGAAACTGTGAAGTCTATAAAACACATCTTTGAATTATTCATTCAGTGTTAGCAATTTTTTAATGCATGTGCATTGAAATCTAAATACGACAAATTTATTTATCAGGACTGTATAAAGTGAAATAGATCATTTATTTAAAAAAAAATTAGAGAGCTTATAATTCATTCAAAGTACTGCAGACGACTTAATTTTTTTCCTTTATTTCCTAACTGTACATAACTGCTATTAGCTGTACATAAAAATTTTGTTTTCGTGATTTAAAATTCCCTTTCAATTTTCTAAAAAAATATCAAACTATAAATAACATTCTCAATCTCCATTTAATAATTTACCAATAATTTACCGAAATATTTCTTACTACTTTTTTAATCTCTTTAAATACTAAAACAATAGTAGCATTTAAAATCATCTATACTTATAATAAAGCTCAATGTGTGTGCGTGTGTGTGTGTGTGTGTTGGCGCTCTACAGGCCAGACCGTTGGACCTACAGCTGCCAAATTTGGTACATGTATACTTTGGAGGTCGGGAATGTGCACCTCGGAGCCCTTTTATCGAATTTTAATTAAAATTTGAATTATTTAAAATTTAAGCAAAATTTCGACATTTTTCCGCTATAACTTCCGAAAATATGATCACATAAACATGATTTTTACATCAATTTAAAGATTAAAAAATTAGTTTTCTAACTGTATCAGTTTTTTTAATTTATAATGTAAGCTTCTATTGTCAACGAAATTTTAAAGAAATATTTTAACCATGTTTTTTTAGCACGTGACTGGATAAAATAAAATAAAACAATGCCGGAAGTTCAAATAAAAAAAAGCTATCATCGCAAATCAAATCTAAAGAAATACAGCTTTCAGCACATGACTGGATAAAATAACATAAATATAAAATGTGATATCTTCTAAAAATATAAATACAAGGCACAGGAGTCTATGATCGTTTGCAACATCTATATCATTAATTCAACAAATCTTCTTTATTTACAGTAAACCTGATTGAATTTAGACCGGATATGCATTGGAATCCCGACTTAATGGCATATTTCTATAATCGTTTGCAATATCTGTATCATTAATTCAATACTTTTTTTCCCTTTTTCGCTTTCTTTAAAATCATATTTAACATTTTAGCAGTATCACCGAAAAAAAAAACATTTTTAATATTTTGGAAGCATAATCGATAAATTATTAGAGCATTAAACTCAAAAAGTTTTTCCGAATAAAGTTACCGACTCTTTAACTATTAATAACTGAATCTTTTAACTTAAACTATTTCTTAAATTTTGGCTAAAAAATATATGTTTTAATTGGAAATTTTAGAACTCATTACTCATGTCGAATCAGCTGGTCGCCAAAGGCGGCTAGTATTTAAATATAATTACAACAGTGTTTTGAGAAAAATCATTAAAATGCACTTTTTCCTCTAAACATTTCATATAATCATTTTATTGAAAAATACAATTTATAATGTCTTTCAGAGATAGATTTTATTGAAAAGTAAATTTTATAATGCCTTGCAAATATAGATTTTATTGAAAAATACATTTTATATGGTTGAATATAAGCATATATTTTGGTGATGAAAATTTTAAATAAATTATAGGGTTATGAAACAATTAAATAATAATTTTTGCCTGTTTTTATTTAATTTAAAGCCCATTATCTTCATGAAGATAACATTATATATTTTCCTAATTGCTATATGAAAATATATATTCTTAATTGTTATATGATTATATATTTTTCTAATTGTTATAAAATCGGGTTGCCTTGTCGGGATTCAAAATGGACAAGAAATTTATTAATAATGAATTAAAACATAGCGTAAAATCCATCCTATACTTTTATTCAGTTTCTTTTTTCGTTCCATTTTAAATGATTGATTTAAGATGTCTTACATGTATAATCTAGAATTTGATATCAAAGAAAACATGCTTCGTAACCTGAATCCGTTTGTATATATCTTATTTTACAAGCTTTGTGTACCTTAAAAAAATAGCATTCAGCATTTCTTATTTTAAAATTTTCCCAACATGCTTGTAAGATTAAAAACTTTGTAAATGCTTATACGATCAGAATTTCCCTTTATAACGCTTTATACTGAATACATAAATAGGATATGTCAGACTTACTGAAAGAAGAAAATGTAATTCGGATATTAACATTGATGGATTGTGATCCATTGTGATGGATCGCGTTTTATTAGGCTATTTCCTGATCTAAATCTGAATACGTCAAAAATACAATGTGTGTCTATCACATCAGTCAAACTAGATTTTTTTTACTCTTCGTCGTTATCTGCAAAAAAAAAGTGTTATCCGAAAAAGAAAAGTTGTGATATCGAATTAATCTTGTCTAGCTATAGAATAGCATAAGAGCTTCGTAGAATATGCTATCATGAAATATAAAAATAACACATAAATGTTTGTAAGAAATGTAATAAATGCCTTATAAAGATAAGGATAATAATTTGCATGTTCTTTGCGGATCGTGTATATCGGTATATACATTTCAATGGATCAAAGTTTCATTTTATTAACACCCCGTTTTTAAAGCAAATTTAGGGCTATTTTGTGACGGATCTCGAAATTTTGACCCACCAACAGACGACGAGGACAACACCTGAGTTAGCACCTCCCCCTCTCAACACCGCACCACACCAGTGGGGAAATGTTTTGGTCTTGGTGTATTTAGGAAACAAAAGGCCCCCATACATGATGGTTCTTCCGTAAAACAGGGTCCCGAACCTGAAACCCTACTGCTCAAAAGCCGAGACATTACCACCAAGCTAATACGGCTCCCATGGGATTAGCAAAAAGAGGCTGTAATCCCATAAATAATTATATCTACCTACCTATCTACATACATACATACACTGAAGTGACAAAAGTCATGGGATAGCAATATGCAAATATACAGATTGTAGTAGTATCGCAGCGAAAAAGTATAAATGCGCAGTTCATTTTTCAGAGCTTTCATTTGTGTTCAAGTTATTCATGTGAACATGTTTTTCGTGATTTATGGCGGTACCACGAGAATTAACAGACTTTGAACGCGGAATGTTAGTTGGAGCTAGACGCATGGGTCATTCCATTGCGGATATCGTTAGTGAATTCAACATTCCGAGATCCACAGTATCAAGAGTGTGCCGAGAGTATGAAATTTCAGGCATCACATCCCATCATGGACAGCGCAGTGGGCGACCACCTGCACTTAACGACCGAGACCGCCGACGTCTGTGTAGAATGGTCAATGTTAATAGACACGCAACACTTCGTCAAATAACTGCAGGAATCAATGTAGGACGTACGAGGGACGTGTCCGATAGGACTGTGAGGCGAATTTTGTCTTCCTTGGGCTATGACAGCAGAAGACCGACTCGAGTGCCTTTACTGACAGCAGCGACTCTCCTGGGCTCGTGAGCATATCGACTGGTCCTTAGACCAGTGGAAAACCGTTCCCTTGGTCAGATGAGTCACGATTTCAGTTGTTACGAGCTGATGGTAGAGTTCGAGTGTGGCGCAGACCCCACGAAGCCATGGACCCAAACTGTCAGCAAGGCACTGTTCAAGCTGGTGGTGGCTGCATAATGGTGTGGACTGTTTTTACATGGCATGGACTCGGTCCTCTGGTGCAACTGAACCGATCATTGACTGGAAATGGTTATGTTCAGCTGCTTGCAGATCACTTGCAGCCATTCATGGACTTCACGTACCCACACAACGATTGGATTTTTATGGATGACAATGCGCCATGTCACCGGGCCAGAACTGTTCGCGATTGGTTTGAAGAACATTTCGGACAATTCCAACGCATGATCTGGCCACCTAGATCACCCGATATGAATCCCATCGAGCATTTATGGGACATCATCGAAAGGTCAGCTCGTGCCCAAACTCCTGCACCATCCACACTTTCACAATTATGGACGTCTATACAGACAGCATGGCTCAATATTCCTGCAGAGGACTTCCATCGACTTGTGGACTCCATGACACGTCGAGTTGCACTTCACCGGGCAAAAGGAGGACCGACACGATATTAACAGTCATCCCATGACTTTTGTCACTTCAGTGTGTCTGTGTATATATATATATATATATATATATATATATATATATATAATAAGTATTTGGTCCATTTCTTATTGAATTGTGATCGTTTTAATTAAGCAACACAGTGGAAAAATATCATTCTTCATAAAAGGAGTTATAGAAAAACCGACATTAGGTTTTTTATTTTAGGTACCTCAAGCTAATTTCTTATAACTTGAGAAATGTTCCGAATATTGACAACATCTTGGCATCATTGGAAAGAGAACGATTTGAAGCAATAAAAAGTATTCGATATTCGATACACTTTAAGAGTAGGTTAGGAATTAGTTGTTAGTAAAGAAGTTTCTGAAAACTCATTATAGATCCAGTAAAAATACAATATTCAAACAAAAAATCGGTATTTCGTAGCTGTTGTGCGATGTATTCATGGTCTTACCCAGGAGCCACTATATTTGTCATATTTTGGATAGATTATAATAACCTGATTAACTTAATAATAACATCACTGTTTTGCGGCTTAACTAAGCAAACATATAAATATTCCTGGAAAGAGTAAGTTCTCACTACTGATTTAAAATATGCAAGATTAGATAAGATAAAGAATTGTTGATTGATGCACACACAAAGACGTTATTTAAGGAACTCTGAAGAGATTAATAATCTAGTAACAAATCAAGAAATGGAATTATTACTGAAAGGCCAGCCAATGTAGTAAATCAAACCATCATTTATCCCGATTTCGCCTCAGGATAATTACAGTGGACACAAATATTTTTCCGATCGAAGATAGCCTGTGTCAAAATTTTATTAGTGCAGTGCAACTCACTTGGACTATCTTGTTTTCCAAAATATCACTCTTAGTACCTTTAGTTCGATATAAATTAAATAAATATATCTTGAGTGGGCAGTTTGGGAAGTAAAAATCTTGATAAATGCATTTTACTCTAAATCACTATGTGTGCAGATTGACTTAAAACCTTTAAGGTATCCGATTGTGTTAAAAACACTGTTTATAGACCACATTGGCTAATTTTTCGGCTAATTGGACTTTCCTCTTTTCAAAACAGATTATCTCTTCTAGGAAAAGACTGACGTGGAAAAGGAAATTTCATTAGCTTAGCGACAAACTTGGCGACCATTTGACGACTTTGGCGGTGGCCAAATGGATAATACTCGAAACATCGATAATTTTACCGGTCCCTCCATTAGGAGCGGAGATAGGTGTAGAATGATCTTGATTGGTCCAGAAGGTTTAGCCCCCATAATAATTATACAAGGGAGGTATACTATACGCAAGATATAAATATACGCAACTATATAAGGGAGAGTCTGAAAAGTGTGGCGGTATATAATCTGATAAGACCTGAACTGAAGGCAAGAAGAGTTAGAGAAGTAGTTTCAGCCTGTTCGGGATAGACCTACGCATGTGTCCCAGAATCCCTTAAAGATTACCTCTGCTGCTGAATCCTGTCTCACCGCTTTGTGAGCTGTGGACGTTGTCACTTCGGAATTTCTGCCTGTAGACTACTGTTGTTTTGTGGGCTACTATCTGCTGTGTGCTCTCATGTGTCCCAGAATCCCTTAAAGATTACCTCTGCTGCTGAATCCTGTCTCACCGCTTTGTGAGCTGTGGACGTTGTCACTTCGGAATTTCTGCCTGTAGACTACTGTTGTTATTGTGGGCTACTATCTGCTGTGTGCTCTCATGTGTTCCAGAATCCCTTACAGACTACCTCTGCTGCTGAATCCTGTCTCACCGCTGTGAGCTGTGGACGTTGTCACTTCGGGATTTCTGCCTGTAGACTACTGTTGTTATTGTGGGCTACTATCTGCTGTGTGCTCTCATGTGTTTTCATGTCGGCTGTATATAGTTTGTACATAATTGTCATCTGTGTGCTGTCCTGTTTTTGTCCTTTAAATAAACGTCGTCTGTGTTGTGTCGTCTACTAAAGGACTGGTCATTGTGTGCTCATCACTTCTCACACACCCACTATACAGGTAAACGAACCCGACGGATAAGAATAAGGATAGAAAATCCGTAACAATGTTATAAATTGTTTGGATGTTTTGAGTCTCTGATTCCAAGTCAAAGCAAAATTTTCTTATTTCCACATTTAAACTTGTTAGTTGATATGTTGAATGTCTCAGAGACAATGCATTTATTCGGGTCTTATGAATCCTACATGTCTAAACATAAATAATTTCTCTTTTTATCTAACACTCAGAAGATACCATATGGATGTATAGCAATTAACAACTAAAAACCGTAAGTTTGCAGGCTGTATGCTTATTTTTTAATGGCAGTTTATCACTGCCAGCTGAGATGTTTAATGATCCATCACTCAATTCGGGCTAGCATTTATCTGTGAAAAACTAAAATTGCTATTAGTCATCATTGGATATTAAAACAACCATTATATTTTTGAAAAATTTGCTCTCTTTCTCATAGTTACCGATGTTTATTTTTTTAAAAAAATGCATTACATTTTACGATGACTTAAATCTTACACATTTTATGTTGACTTAAATCTTACACATTTTATGATGACTTAAATCTCCGATATGAATATTTCATTCTATATTATTTTGTTATGCTTTACTATGCTGATAACAAAACATAACTCCGAAAAAAACTAGAACAGATGTCTTCTTTTTTAATTAGCACGAATTTTCATCCTGTCTATTTGTTTTATTCTAGAAATTAGCATCGCAATTACTCTTACTTCACTGTGAAAAAACATTTTTGAAAACTCTGTTCAAAAATAAAATTATGATTAATCATGTAATCAAAAAGTTGTATTATTTTGCAAGCACAATGAGCCTACTGTTTCGTATAGCTTTACATGCTCAAAAATATTTTGAGATGTGGTAATTTACTGCTTAACATGTTAAACAGCTATGACGAAATATTTCAAAGAGAAACTAAATGAATCTAATTTCATTACCCAATTAACAGGTTAAAATTATCTTTCGGAGGGCCTTATATAAATTATTCTTCGCAGTTTATTTATTGAAAATTTTGTTGCTGCCATTTGAGATTATGTTTTACTTTCCCGATTTTAAATTATAAATTTTAAATGAATCTAGTATATAAGGATCCATTTATCCAGTTTAGTGCCAAATTGTAATCTTTCCCCTCTCTCAACATCTAGCAATCTGTAAGATTATTTCTCCTTTTTCTTTACTACTTTTTCTAAATGAAAATAATATGTGAAATCCTAATCAATACTTTAATTCACTTTTGGATATGTTCTTACAGCCAGAGAAATTTGTGTTACCGTTTTTTCTCTGAGAATATTACCACTCCAAATTACCTGCATTTTTCGAAAAAAATGTTTACTTGAAAAAAGAGTGCAATTTAATATGGAAGAATCCTTCACCCCAAAATTGTTTTAACTGAGCTAACACACATAAAAATGCACGTATCTAAGCCATTTGAAACCAAAACAGTTGGCTAATGATGTGTAAGATTTTCTTTAAGTAGGCAGCAACTTGAAATTGAAAATATCAAGAAAGAAATTGCTCAAACATTTTCCAACTTTCAGGAATTAGTTTGGCTAAACAAATCCACAGTCTCATATTTTTCAATCTTGAATGCTTTTAAAAGCATCAGTTGTTGCAGAATTTTACTAAAATATTTCCACATTTTCAATCGATAGTTCAATTTCAAAGCAAACTAAAAAATTGTGTTTATTATAGATCATTTGATTGAAATAATAAATACATTATAAAATGTTATTTATTATATATTATTTTATTCGTATTATACATGATACTAACATAGTTATAAGCTTAAGATTAAAATCTATTTTGATTTTTTAATGTGATTTTGATGTAAAATTTTAAAAATGAGCTAATTTTGTATTATATTTAATGATTTATAACAAAAACTTTATTAATTTCAAACAATGGAGTTACAGTGAATCTCACGTAGCAGTACCAATAAGCAATTGTTAAAAGAGTGTAATTATATTTTTTTATGAATTCTGATATCACTTTTCCAAATTTTTAAAAATTTGCGTTGCACTTCTCCTATTAATTGTATCTCTACAAAGTTCTAAAGTCATTATGAATAGAAATTAACCGAAAATACCGTTTGACCTAGTAGTTTTACGATGAAAATAAACCAAAATTAAAATATTTAAAATGATTTTTTTTTAATTTTTTGATTTTCATAAAACGAATATCGAGTGTATTTAGTTTCAGTATTTTTTTCTTATAAAACTAAATGTAAAATACAAAAGTAAAATAGCAAAGTCTGCTTTTAACGAAATACAAAAAAAAAAAAAGATTTTGAGAAAAAATAGTTAAAACTAAGTTTTAAAATTCCTTTCAATTGTTCACAGAGAAAAATAAACAAGATCATTAACATTATGTATTGTTTAGAAATTGTATAAAAAATGAGAGCATGAGAACTGTAGTGTTGTGACTTATGGAACTTTAAAAGTCCACTGAAACTTATCTGTCAGCGATTTAAGCCGAGTGAACGTCTCTTGGTTTTTCAGTATGGCAATCAGGACCAATAGTACGACTATTGGCCCTACTTCATGCGTCACATTCGCTTGCACAGCATCTTTTTACAGGCTAGGTGGGGCATATTTATACATCACACAGATATAACACAGGCGAAGTACAACCATGCTCGAAGCGGGAATCGAACATGGGACGCAATTCCCTAACCTGTCTCGTGTATGGAGGAAAATCGAGCAATATCATTGGTTAACACCGTCACCCTCTCTGTGACGGAAATGTGGCGTCATGTTTTCTATCGTTCAGATATTCGTGCAACTTGAATTTGATGCCTCTTACAACTAGATCTCATAAACTGAATGAATTATATGCAATATTGCATTATTTAATATCTTAGTTACTCATGCATTAGTGTTTCTCATCTTTAATTTTCATTATAATTTTCCATTTAGTAATATTTAAAATAATTTCCTGTTATTTAAGTAGGGAAGCATTTTACTATGCCGGAAATATTACCGTAATTTAAATCAAAATCGTGTCTATGCCCCTATATCTTCCTTTTCCTAAAGGATTTGTGCCGACTTGAACCATTTTTACATATTGATATTTTATGACAGGGGATAAAATACAATTTTTTCCTTAAAAAGTAAGGAGTAATCGGGAGAGAATTATCTTACAAGAAATATCTTAATATCATTCTCTATTCAGATAATTTTCAATATTTAAATTTTACAATTTCAAGATTAAATTCATTTCTGTGAGATGTTTTCTTCAATCATAATTTCATTTAAAATTAAACGTGGACTATTTTAAAGTACAAGATGGTAAGACGATGATTCATTCCGCAAATGTTTTTTTTTAACATTGTATTTTTTTATTGAATCAATGAGTCTGAAAAACTGGAAGGAAGAATAAAAATTTTATATCTTTCCTCTTCCAGCAAATATAAATGACCAAGGAATGTCAATCATATGAAAGAAGTAATGAAAAGTTTGCATGCATTATAATTTTTCAGACATTAGATTTAACATTATAACTATAAAGCACAAATGTATGCATTTTGATTCCAAGTTACAGCAGGTTTTCAACTAATAAATTGTAAGTTATTTTCCGCCTTACATGATTTCTATTCGACATAAAAAAATTTCGAAGTTTGTTTATGATGACGTCAAACTCCCATCACAGAGTGGGTGGAGGTGCGAACCAATGATGTTGCTTGATTTTCCTCCATACATGAAATAGCGTAGGGAATGGGAATATGAACCCGAAACTTCCAGATCATGGAGAGGACGAGCTATCCTTATGTCAGGACACCTATTCAGGAGAGATAAATTGTTGAATTAATTGAAATTAATCAGATTATTTTGAGAATAACATTTGTTTGCTTTATGATAAAATCCTTACATTAATTTCAAGCAAGTCGAAACAAAAAAAAATATTGCAGTTTTCTAATGTGCTGACGATATCACTAACACTATAGCTACGGTTTGGAAATATCTAAAATAGTTTTCAAAACATATATTTATCAGTGTAATTTATATTAATTTTATTCATAATCATTATTACAAATATTACAGAGATTTAATATCTATTCTTGGCAAATTAAATACAGGCGACGTCACTAATAAAAAAACTAAATTTAAATATATTGATTGAGTATTTGATTATTATATGCTGGAAAAACTAAAAAAGTACATTAAAATAAAAAATTATCATTGGCAAAAAACTTTTAACTTGGGAAAAATGTAAGAAAACGAGTAAAAAAATTAATTAAAATTTGTACTCTTACAAACATACAATAATTAATTTTTTTTTTCAGTTTAAAAAAATTTCCAATACATATACAATGAAGTTTTTTTTAATTATATTAAACCTCAATCTTTATAAAAGGAAACAGTATTTAAAATATTCATTTAACATTACAAATTGAATAATTGAGGACAAAAATTAATATTATCAATGAAAAATAACTATTATTTATCATTAAAATATGAAGGAACATTTTCCCATACCAAGCGTACAAAAATATAATAAATACAGATATTCATAAAGTATATTTCTTTTAATGAAAAGATGCTCATGAAATATTACAGCAACAAAAAATTGTTTATAACAACTTTTACGAGACATTAAATTTAATTAATTGAGAAAAGTAAATAAATAACAAAAAAAATTTCACTATCTAAATATGGAAAATATGTTATGAATATAACAAAATTCATTGCTGTTTTAATTAATATAGTGCATTAAAAATGGTAACAAATGCAGAAGCTTTCATTGATTTTCATATACTTAATTTTGACCTTTTCAATTAATTGCTTGGAGACCGGGTAAAAATGTTTATTTTAGAAGAAAAAAAGAATCTTAAAATTGCATTTAGGAAAAATTTTCATCGATTTCATTTTTATTAATCTATTAAGTATTTTAATTTTCTTGCATTTATTTATACATTTACTGGAAAAGAGAGAATAAATGTTAAATTTATATCTTGCATTAGAATAAAAAGAATTTCTTTCAAAAAATTAAGCTTTTCGTCCTTAAGTCTACTTCCTCGAATCGAGATTAGGTTTAATCCGTAAACGTGAGTAATTGGCATTCATGATTGGATTATTTTTTGCTTAGTGTTTAAGGAATTGAAGGAAAATGATTGTTAAGTTAGAAACAATATTATAACTATATTCTTATACTAGTGATTTCTAAACTAGAATAAAAATTTTACTTCACATAAAAATAATGTTAATTAACAAACTAATAAAAAAAACCAATGGCAAAAATATTTCTTGACGGGTTTTTTTTTAAATCAGGAAGAGATTTTGTATCAGTGCACATGTCATTATGTGCAAGTAATATAATCTATGGCATTTGCGTTAATATAAATAAAGATAAATGTGTCATTAATAGACAAATTTCTATATTTTGTCATCGTTTTCTGCTTTATTATAAAAAATTTTTGCACTATATCTATTTTTAATCACTTTTAATTAACATACTTCACGAGAGAGATTTTGTATTATATCCAAAGCTTTAAGACTTTGTATATTTATTTGTTTATATTTGCCTACCATTTTAACTTAATCAAAAGTTAATTGATTTATTTAATTAAGTAATGATTCCATGAGAGCGCTTCTTTTAAAATAAAGCTGATTAAAAAATTCTAAAGATAACAAATCTGTAACCTTGATTTAAACATTTTCTTTCTGCATGGATTAAAAAATGTCTTGATTAACTCGTATATTAAGTTCATATTGTGATTTTTATTACTATAATTTTTATATTTTCCTTGGAATATTTGAATGTGTATTAATCATTATTAAACCATACAAATATACTTATATTATCCATATTAACTGCAATTAACACTAATTAGTATGAGGTTATTTTTATTCGAAATTCCTTTTCTCTTCTCTAATTTTTGATCATAATTATTTCAGCTAACAAAAATCTTTGAGCAGTGTTTCTTGCAGCTTCTCTGAGCATCGTTTGTGGTTTGAAATAAATATTTCGATATTTTTTTCAATAAAGGCGGAAAAGTATGTCTATTGCTCAGAAAATCCCATTACTTCCATATATTGTAAGAAATAATGATCATTAATTTCCAAATCCCCTTAATTCATTATTTAATAATTACAAATTCTTTTTATTGCTAAATATATTTGTATATTTTATGATATAAAGTAAATCTGGTTCAGTTTGCTGTTAATTTTATAATGGTAAAAATTACCATAGTAAAATTATAATAAATAAAAAATAAATAAAAATTACCATAATATTTTATCATTAATGAATAGAGAAGTACAATTAATAATAAAATGAATGTTTGTGAATTGGCTCTAACAAGCCAGACCATTGGATCAACAGCTATCAAATTTGGTGCTCATATATTTTGAAGTGTTTTTTCTTGGAAACATAATTAAAATTTTAATCATTTAAAAATTAGATAAAATTTTACATTTGTCGACGACATATTACAAAAATATTATAGAATAAAAATAAGTTTTACATCTTTTCAATATTTTAAAAAACTATTTTAATAATACCAAGTTAATGCTTGTAGAAATTTTCCTTAATTTTGGCAATTTAAAAAAATTTAGACAGTAATTTTTTGTAGAAATTGTTAATTTAACAGCTGTGAAAAATTTTCGTCAGTTTTGGCACCTTAATTTTTTTCAAATCTGATAAATCTGATAGGTAACAATAAACTTGAGTCTTGACATTTTCTTTTAACCTTCTTCAATTCCTACTATTAGTTCACATTCTCCTTATATTTATATATTCAAATTTTCAATCGATAATAAAATGCTTTTTATTCATCCACAAAGGTTCAAATATATTTTTTAATACTTATATTGACATTGGACACTGGATGTTAATACTTGTTTTTTTAGAAATATTTATTAATAAATTAAAATTGCCCAGTAATTTATATTTAGTCATTAAATCAATCCCCTAGTCATCCAATGTTCGCAAAGTTTGTCACCAAATTGCCCGCCAAGTGTGTCGCCAAGCTTTGAGATTATTGGCTTGACACCCGATGATAAATAATATAAGATATATATAAATAATATAAGAAAATTAATAGAAATTGCATTAAAATAAATATACACTATTTGCTTCCATTCATATTGTTTTCTTGAAATTCCAGCAGTTTTCAACAATTTATCACTTATTTAATCACTTGAATTTTCTTCCATTGCTGAAAGTTAAAGTAGAAGTTTAATATAATTTAGTTCATAGGAAGAATAAAAAAGATAATTTACAATAGTGCGGAATGTTGAAGAGAGATGAACCAGACATTTACATTTTTAAAAGATGCATGATCCCATGGGACATTTCCATTAAAGAGATTAATACAATAAGTTGAATGTTAAGACCCTAAAACAGACGACTTTAACCTTTAATTGGGGACGTGCAATCTGTGAGACCCCTAGTAGTATACTTTCGGTCAACCCTATTCCATTTTTAGTTCAATGAAAGTGATTGGTCATTTAGCTACCTGTAGTTCCTTCAATATACTTTCACATTTTCATTCGGTTTCAGTTGATATACAGACATGCTATAGACTTTTTTTCTTCAAAATATATTATCAATGAAAAAAGTGGATGCGTTGGAACATACATTTTCTTCTCAAATTACATGTTGCAATACATAATATTCTTGAAAAACATATTACTTTATATTTTTAAATTATACTTTTTCCAAGATATTTGGATATATACAAGGCATTAGAGTGCAAAATCCAACAAAACGATTTTTTAAAAAAACTGACAATTGGTAAAATTGGCTTTTTTTATCGGCTTGCATGTTTGTCTTTGCACTTTTTTCTTGGACATTTTAAATTACAGGTTAAGAACTAGTATAAAACTAGTATAAAAATCAACCTATAAATTCTGTATGTACATCTCCCTGTATATTAATATATGCTTTATAAAATAATTCAGTTACGTATTTAAGCGTGGTTTCTAGGACAGCACCTCCTTGCTAGTACCCAGTCATAAACAAAGCTAAACAGCATATTACGAAGCAGTGCTCCAGACACGTTTAAATGAAGTAGAAAATGATTTTAGTGATACGGATAATTTTACAGAAGCGTTTTCGTTGAAAGTTCGCATTCCACTGTTTCTGATATGTATATTCAAACATAATTAATTTTTTAAATGATAATGTATTTTTAAAAATTTATGAAATATAGTAATATACCATAAGATGTAGATACAGAATTTATAGGTTGTCCAAGAAAACCGTGCAAGGAAAATCACACAAGCCGATAACAAAAAGGCCAATTTTAACAAAAGTCAGTTTTTATTTTTTATTTTTCCTATAATTGTTGAATTTTTCATTATATTGTTTTTTATATACATTTATATATTTGAAAAATAAATATGATTAAAAAATATAAAGGAATATGTTTTTCAAGAATATTATGTATTGTAACATGTAATTTGAGAAGAAAATGTATGTTTCCACGCATTTATTCAAAGGTGATATATTTTGAAAAATGTCTAAAACATATCTGTTTTTCAAGAAAAATATCTGTAAAATGTATTGGCAGTTTTCATACTAATACATTCATTAGAAAATTTAATTTGAGTGCAAATAAAATGTGGCCTCATAGACCGCACTCCCCAGTTAAGATCTAAAATTTCACTTTCCCAATTAAATGTCAATTGTCATTAATCACTGCAATTATCAAGATGTTGATAAAAATGTAATTTACAGTGATGAGGATAAATTCTTCTAATATTCTTTGTCATATAAAGTTTATATGCTTATTCTCTCTCCTTCTAATATTCTTTGTCATATAAAATTTATATGATTATTCTCTCTCCTTCTAATATTCTTTGTCATATAAAGTTTAGATGCCTATTCTCTCACCTTCTAATATTCTTTGTCATATAAAATTTATATGATTATTCTCTCTCCTTCTAATATTAATAATCTTTATTTTATGGCTCTATAACAATCCTGAACAATTTATATTAAATAATAAGCATTTATTTCTACCCAAATACAGCCGACCTGTTATATCCGATATGATATTTATCTGATACGGAAATAAGTATATAAGGGTGGTTGGCATCATCCTTAAATCTGATATCAAAATATGTAGAAATCAGAATATAGACTTATGTTTAATCAGGTCAAATGATAACTGTCTAGCTAAGGATAATTTGACCATATAATAAATATGGTAATAAAAAGAATTTTTAAATAAAATAGTAAATAATAAATAAATTAAATTAAATAAAAAGAATTTTTAATAAAAATAAAAATAATAAGAATAATATTATTTTAATAATATTATTAAAGAATAATAAAAAGAATAAAATAATAAAAAAATAATAAGAATAATATGAATAAAAATTATAATAATAAAAATAATAATAAGATAAATAAAATTAATAACAAAAAGAATTTTAAGATAATAATAAGAATAAAAAGTAATAATAATAAAAAGAATAAAAAGAATTTTAAGATAATAATAAGAATACAAAGTAATAATAATAAAAAGAATAATAAGATAAATAAAAAGAATAATAAGAATTAATAAAAATAATAATAAAAATAATTTTAAGATAATAATAAGAAGAATAAATAAATAAAATAAATAAATAAGAATTAATAAAAATAATAATAAAAAGAATTTTAAGATAATAATAAGAAGAATAAATAAATAAAATAAATAAATAATAAACATAAAATGAATTAATAAAAAGAATTTTTCATAGAAATTTTAATAATAATAAAGCAGAAAGATAACCTTTGGACTAATTTTCTACTCATCCCACAGTAACATGCTTAATATATTATATCAAATTTCTTTTATTCTCATCTTTACGAAATTCTTTTGATAAATTCATTGAAGATGTAAAGACTGGATGGATATAGAAGGATAAATATTTTCCTGTATAGAATGTTTCTGGATAATAAATTACTTTAAGATTCATATCAACATAATATATGACAAAATAGATGAATAGCTTATAACCGTACAGTTGGATGAAATAATATATTGATAACATAATCAATTAATCGGATTATATCTATAGCGCGGTATTAATATAGATGTAATATAGTTCTTATATTTTAAATATAACTTTGTTAATACTTTGATTTTCAAAACATATTTCTTGCAGAGAAAATCGAGAATTGTATCCTTTTTCCACTTCAGTGGGGACAATATCTTCTTTACTTCCATCATTAAAAATAAACTATCATTCAATCAAGGATTGATGAAACAGAAAACGGAGAGTTATACTATCTACATGATGATTATGAGATAAATGAATTTCTTACTGACCATCCGAAACATAAAATTCAACATTTTTAGGTTTGGAAGATCTGAGATATTAAGTAAGGATCTCATTTCCTTGAAAAAATATTCTTTATCTTTTTACTTTCACGTTTACGAAGTCCAAAGAAACTAATGCAATCGCCAAAAAATCTGAACTCTAGGTTTTCACAAATCTCTATGCTTCATACATTCACGAGTTTCAAAAAAAGGCATTATATCAGTCTGTCTGTGAAAAAACCAACGTTAAAGGTTTTGAACAAAAAAGGTGAAATACGGTATTTGGTCTCAAACATTGTTTTTATGTAATCTTATAATTGTCATTGCAAAGTAATGATGATAGGAACTCATTGGTTTCAAGTTCTCAGTGAAAGTTTTCCGTTATCAAAGTCAATTTGATAACACTCGAAAGTAAAATCCCCATAAATTCATTAATTGGACTGTATGTTGAACTAAGAAGTTTTACTGTCATTTCTTAGAACGAAGAAGTACAACTATTCCACAGAGCAAGAATCATTAATATTCCGCAGAATAAGAAATATTACTATTCCACAGACTAAGAAGAACTGTTCAACAGAACAAGAAGTACTAGTATTCCGCAGAACAAGAAGTGCAACTATTCAATATAACGAAAAGTACAACTATTTACCTGAACAAGAAGTACTACTATTCCGCAGAATAAGAAGTATAGCTATGCCTTAGAACAAGAAATAATTCCACATGGCAAAGTTTACTACATAACAACAATTCACCATATCCAAATTATATTCCATAGTTCTTTTATAGTAATAATTTTGTTATTAAAACACTTCTTGTATATATTTTCCTAACTTACAGAATTTGAATGAAGATTTTTAAAAATTAGAGACCTAGAAATTTCTTCACGCGACATTTTATCAATTATTTTCAAAACGTTTCTAAATAAGTTATTTCAAAGATGTTGCAACAGAGTAATTCCTGCGTTATTGGAGCCTCTGCTATCGAATTCGGTAAACTAGCTTTGTGGAGAACAGAATTTTAAGTAACACAGATTTCCGGTCTGAAATGCTGGGGTAATTTCCGTTCCAGAGTTTCATTTTTACTTCCACCTAGAAAGTTAGAAATCACACTTAACTTTCCTAAGAGTACTCAAGTTTCTTCGGACGTCTTCGCAAAAGAAGGAAAAATAATTGTTCAAACATTTAGAGCGCACAACCTGTTGATGCATTCACGGCAAACACTTATAAATTGCAAAAAAAGAAAACAAATATTTAGATAGAATAAATTATGGGACCATTTAAAATTTTTAAAATGCCTCATTTACGGTTTTATTATCTTTATGGTGTTAAGAAACTGGTTTTCATTCAAAAATGTCAAGAGCATGTTATTTATTTTATTTATTTCTGTATTATACATAGTTATAATAGCACTGTTGAAATATCTGTCAATTTATTGGGAATATGGACATCAATTTATATTTAAAATATTAAAATAAAATTAGATACTATCAATATCCTTAACTATCCAGCAAGTGGCCTAAAGAGACTAGAATTTTAATACAGTAAAAAAATTCAATTTTAAATGAATACATTAATATAGCATAGCATTAATTTAATAATTTGTAAAGTAGTAGACATATTTAAAAAATAGTGCTAACTGTAGTTTTATCTAACCAATGCTTTCAGACTATATGATAAGAGTAATTAAGAAGAAAATTTTTTTTTAACTAAACAGAAGAATGTGTAAAAATATTTTTAGAATATTAACAAATAAGAGAAATAAAAACGTTTAAATAAATATAGCTGTATTACAAACAGATGCTGCCAAAAATGTAAAAGGAATCCCAAAATTTCATTAAAAGTTTTAATATTCTATGAATGTGAATATATAAGCATCTTAATGAGAAAATTTCAATTGAATTTCGGCATTTTGCAGTTATATTTTCACATTTATAACTTTAATAAAGAATGGATGAAATGAAACCTATTATGAGATGGAAGATATTAAAATATTTATATTTACTTTAAAAGGAAAAGCGAACTAGAATATTTAATATTATAACAGAATATTAAATACATAGATTCCATATGAATGTATATTTGCTCTTATATATGTAGAATATTAATAATAAAAAAATTTCTTCAAGATGAATCTATATGTGAATATTTAAAAATATAAATGCTAGCTTTAAGATAACGGTCAATGTATTATATCAGTTTGTGTACGGCTTGCAGACATACATTGGCTCATTTGAATCTCGGAAAAGTTTAACGATTTTACGTTTTAACTTAAACCACGATGAATATAATAAAGAAAATGGGAATAAAAATTAGAAAATAATTGCTATTAAATGTCGATAAAAACTTTTTTATTAATATTATACAAAGGAAAAAATATCCAAATCCGGCATGTTATAATTAAATTTGTAAAAACATGGGCTACATAGAGTATAATAAATTTAAAGTAAAAGTAAAGCTAATGTAAAAGTATATAAAATTTAATGCATAATTAATGTTTTTCGAATCTTATAAAATTTCAATTAAATATATTTTTCTTTATAATGCAGTAATAAAAGCGTTTCTTCAGTTTGTTTTATTTATTTTCATGATATTTGTGCAGTGTTCTTTAAAATGTGAATTTATTTTTAATTGAATTTTAATAAGAAAATGCTTTGAAAGGGAAATTATCTTTACAACTTGAGACCGTAAATTGAAATAATCAAAGACATTTCACTGCCCCACCTAATATTTAATCTTGAATAGTTTATATTTATAAATAAATTATTAAAAGTTAATGAATCTATGTAAATAAAAATGAATGTTTGTTTGTATGTCTCTTATGCCTTCCTAAACCTTTCATCCGATTGCGATAAAATTTGGGCAGCTTATTGCTTACATCTACGGGATGGTTATAGACATAATACAATAATCTAAAATAAAAAATAAAAATTCGGATATCAACCGCATTTATTTAACAAGGTTTAATCACCAAACAAATCGCCAAGGAGACAATATATTCAGTAGAAATGCTTAATCCAAGTTAAATGTTAATATTGTTTAGATATTGAACACAAATGCTATGGAAGTCGTTCTCAGAGGTAACAACTGCATTACGGGTTAAAGGTTAATATTGTATAGCTATTCAACACAAATACCATGCAAGTCATTCTCATATCCAACAGCCGTATAACAGATGGATTAATTTTGGGGCGACCAATCCTAACGGTTTTAAATTTTAATTAAATTTTAGCGTATTTCGCAGCAACGTTCAAAAAATTTATAGTACGGCTAATTTTGCGCTATCTTAATTTTCAAAAAATTATCTCTTTAAATATAATAACGGCTTTATGGTACAAATATATTTTCTATGCTTAATCACTTTTGAATGAAAATATTTTAATCACATCTTCTAAAATTTAATTTTCACGAATTTTTATAAATAGGTTTTTTATCACCATTCTAAAAGAACACCAAGCATTGCGATTCTAAAAGAATACACAATCTAATACATAAAAAAGGAGATTTTTTTATTCGTAATTTATATATTGTCGTTATCGTTCATCTTATTTGATAAAACATTGCTAAATTATTGTTTAATTGAATTTAATAGTATTTTTTCAGAGGCAGCAACGAGCCGTGTACCAGCTAGTAAAGTTATACATATTTTGCAGCGAGTTAAAAATGAATTCATACCTTTAAATAAAGAATGCATTCCTGTTAAGCAATTAGCATACGATATCTTTAGCACAGTGAGTTAACCAAATTTATATGTTGTTAAACTGGTAATCACAAATAGTCATATTTAATCTAAAGAGAGGTAATTTCTATTCTGAACGAATATTTAACTAATCACCAGACTTTATAAATAGTTTTTTAGCACCATTCTGAAAGAACACCAAGCATTACGATGCTAAAAGAATACACAAATCTAATATATAAAAATGAATATTTGTTTCTTCGTATTTTATATACTGTCGTATCGTTCATCCTATTTCGACAAAACATTGACGAATTATTGTTTGAATGCACTTAATTTTGCGGTGGCAACAAAAATGAAATCGTTGCGAGTTAAAAATGAAATTTTACCTATAAATTAAGAATGCATTCCAGTTAAGCAGTTCGCTTAAGAAATCTTTTAAGCATTCAGTTAACCAAACAAATCTAATACTATAATACGAGGAATGGCTGCCAAGTCGAAAATCGCCCCAGAATTAATAAACTCCGGTAAACTTGGGGGTCTGTGGTTTTTGGCCACGAGGAATTGATTGGCGCCAGTTTTGAAGCGCTACGGTCGAGCAGTTCGGAGTTACAGATAGGATATTTTCAAACTTTATTAGTTCGCCATAATGGCTACTTAAATTTTCAAGCGGTAACTTGCTGCCATCTATAGCCAATATGACGAACTAATAAAGTTTTATTTTTATGCTGTTATAGGTTTATAATATGTTTCTTATGTATGTATATATGTTTGGTTTTTCTAAATAAATTTGTCAAAAATATTGAACTTCAACACACTTCAATCTTTACCTTTGTATAGAATAGTTCCCTTTCCAAACTCTAACTTTGTTTAGAATAGTTTACAATGGTGCACTTTAACCGGTTATCTTTTCACCAATGGTTTCACAAATTTTCTTATGGCATGTATTGTTTTGATAAATCACAATTGAAAATTTAAATCTTCGAGTTAGCTTCGATACCTGTTTTCTCCGAGCGGAGCTCGGTCACCCGCTGGTATATAGTTAAATTGTAATCGCGAATAGTTCTGTTTAATCTTAAGACCAGTAGTTTCGATTCCAGATGCCTGTAATGTTGGCATCGAGACGACAGAAATAGATATTGCCGTCAAAACATAGAAGACGCTGATGCAACTGGTAAACACATCAAGGCGCCTTTGATAAGTCAGTGGTGAAATAAAGGTTGGTCTTATGGTAGCCAACATATGAAATATACATAGATCTCCTTAACTTGGTATGATGTCGGTTTATTCTCAAAAACTTTGTCTCAAATGTGCCAGAACAGTTGTGAAATCATTGCACATTACATATATAATCATCATAAATGGTCTGACCAAAAATGTTTGTACGCTAATTAAACAAAGGAATTACCCTTTTTCAAAATTTCGTTGACCAGTACCTACTAGTTATATGCTTCGTGATATAATAAAAAACTGGCATTAGTTTTGCTTATATTAATGATATAACTTTTACAAACAATAATTACAGATTATAGACTTTTGGTGTGACTCAAGTTGGCATTCTTTGGCATATTTATTTGGCGATTAGTGGTATGTATATGATTAATACATGTTCAGAAAATTGAATATATATTTTTTGGATGTCTTTTTTACGACCAATTAACCGAAAATTTGATTAAAAAACACAATTATAGTTGCAAAATAACATGTATTAAATTTCCTTCATTTAAAACATTGCTCGTTTCAGTGATCATATTTGTAAATATGGGAAATTTTGTTCGTTGATTAAGAAAAAGAATGGGTTAAAAAAGGAAAAAAAAAACTGAAGTTGAAAGACTGACAACAATTTTAAGTTATCACTATTATTACAGGAAAGAGGAGTGACATTCAGAAGTAGAAAAAAAATAGTAAAACAACTTTTGTACTTAATTTGGACTTCAAACCTTATATATAATTATTAAAACTTAACGAAAATATAAAATGCCATACTTTGATACTTTAGTTACTTCAGAGCAAATTCCACGATGAAATATTTATAAAAAAGATATGAATTATATTACGATAATGAATAACTGTGATAGCTATGCCTGATAATGATAACTGTGGTAACTACACCTAAAATAATATTTTAAATGTGTTGAAACTTTTGAAAATTAAATAGAATAACGACCATTACATTTTTGCCCAGTTTTTAATTAATCAAAATTCTAGTGAACGTACAAAAATATTTCTGAAATTCAGAGATTTCAACCATTTAAGAATATTTGAACCAAATTTTATATTCCTAATGAAACAATCTAAACGCAATCAACTTTTCGTTGTTGTAACGAAATGCCTGTGCGCACACACTTAGACGCGCATACACCCCGCTAACGCACATCCATACACATTAACACCCAAACATAAACTAACTAAAGAACCTAAGACACACACGCACTGACGCACTTTTATTTATTAGTAAAATGATAAAAACATGAATAAATAACAGAGTTGGGGTCTCAGCATATGGGAAGAGCGTTTTCCCCGTGATCTGTGTATCCCGGGTTCGAGTCCTGGTTTGGGCATGATTGTTGTTTTTCTGTGTTCTATCTGTGAGATATGGGAATGTGCTCCTCTGTAAAAAGGGATTGTGCAAGCGAATGTAAGGCATGGAATAGCTAAGTCTCACCTTGGCCTTAATTGGCGCTACTTAAAAAGCAAGATACGTTCACTCGTCTTAAATCACTGACTAAAAATTTTCAGCGGGTTTGTAAACTGTCATAAGTCATAATACAATAATATACAGCATGAGTATGGGATTGTAGTATTTACATACTATCGCAGGAATAATCTCCTCATAATGAGCATTAAAAATACTAAAGTGTATTTGTATTTCTACACTAGAATTGCCATTTTCAAAGAACAATTTGAGATTCTTCTCATGAATTATACGTGATGTTTTCTATCTCTTAATGCCATTAAGAACTATTTATTAATTAGTCGGAATATGTTCATTTTTAATACTATTCCGATTCAATTAATCAATCACTTCCTATGAAACTTACTACATTTGAATTTTTTGAAGACGAATTATATTAAATATATAAAATATACCCTTTAGAAAAATAATATCAGATAATTAGCTTCTAGGTGAATACATATTTTAATTTGGCAAACTTCATTAATGAAACTTATATAAAAAATAGTAATTATTATCCATTGGATTCTTCTAAATAATGATGAATCTCTTATTCGTCAGTCGTAAGCATTTTATTGAAATTCTGCAATCTTTAGTGACATAAAAATGCTATTTTTTCTCGTTACGGGCTCATAAGTGGACTATGTTTTAAGCAATGATAATTTTCAGAAAGCTTAATTTTGCCGATGCACTATTTTCTTCCGGCAATTTGGAGCAATAATGATGCAAACGATATTTACTGATGCGATTTTGCGCAGCTGTTCTCTGTAAATTAATATCGCATTTCGAAGAGTGTCTTAATATCCGACGTTAGACTTTCTATTTGATATTGCAAAAAAGAACGCCGTGTTTTATTTTTGGGAGTATAATATTGAAGAAAGAATTTGTCCAAAATCTGCTTATTTACGTAATTTCCAATTTGTTCCAAAATTTTCATAACAGGCTTAAATTTGATTTTAAGATATTTGTTTTATTTCAGAAAAAATTGGCACAAGAATTTTTTTAATGACTATGTTTTTCAATAAAATACTTAAAGGAATTTTTCTTTAATGATATAGCATTAGTATATGATTACTAGATGATTCTGAATCAAGTCAAACTGTCTATGTTATTACTATTTTATTTTATTTTTATATATGGTCTGTACATTGAGTACAAGAATTTTTAAATTACATACTAGGACCTTTATATTATAGATCTATTAAAATGTAAATATTAGATACATCTACATTTTATATTTAACGGTAATTGTTTCAAGTTTTTTATTTATAACTTCAGTTTTTATATTCCTCTTGTAAATTACGCTTGATTATTAAATTTCGTTGGTTTTTAAAAAGGAAAAAAAAATATCAAACGATCAAATACTTGAGTAAATAACTTTAAATTATAGTTGAAGTCATTTATAAGTTGTGATGACTACACCAGTTTATATTCACGACAATTATATAAAATATTGTTGGAAATTTGAGCAAACTTTTTTTTTAAAAAATTGCCAAAATTCTGGAAAATTTTGCACAAATATTAAATAGGTAGCATTAAAAAGGCATTTTCTAAAATTTTGCAATAATATAACATTGATTAATATTTCGCATTAATATTTTCGGAAGTTAACTTTTGATTAAAAAAAAAAACTTTAAGACGTGAGGTTTACCTTTATTTGGGACTTAGGAGGCAGCAAATGTTCGGATAAATCATATTACGATAAAAAGATACCAGTGCATAATAATATAATTGAGCGGAATTTCTATTTTTTAATTATAAGTGTATAAACATTAAATTATGATAAATAAATGGGGGGTATTTTTTAAATGAAGTTATTAATTTTCGAAAAATATGTTTTTAATGTTAAACACTTTAAAAAAATTCTTATTGAAATTTTTGGTAAAATTTTGAGATTAACAATCGTAGATAATGTCGGTCGCATTTATACATAAATATTATTCTTCTTATACATTATTACATAAATATTCTTCATGCCACTCTTGAAAGCTTTTTCTATTCTTGGGCTAACCATTTAAGCAATCAGCGTGAAATTCTGAGTTAAAATAAAAGTGCAAGTCAGAAACGGCATGACCCTAAATTATAAACGGTAAAGAACTAAATGAAATAGTATCTAATTGGGTGAAAAAATGATGAAGAATTCGGAAAATGTTCTCATTCTTCTGCGACTCATTTCTTATCGAGATAGAATCTTCGAAATATGGCATTCTCAGGAAACTGAAACGAGGGGTACTTTTTTGTTATTGAAGTTATTTCCCTGTCTACAGCTTATAATAGTTATTAGCTATACAAACATCACAATTATCATCAAAATAATGAAAAAGCCACATTTAAAATTTAGTAGTAGTTCACAAACTTTCTGACCTATGTTCATGGATCAACGGATGGACGGACAGACATATTTTCAAAAATATGTTCTTTCAATTTACAGAATTTTAAAACTTATGCTCGCCAAACTCTCTAAGCTGCTCTACTTGACGATTACAGTATTTTATATACTAAGCACGTGATAGAGTGCAAACTGAATTAGAAGTCGTACAATGACTTTCAAATGCAGCCTTTCGATTTTATTCCTTGCTTGCCAAACAGCTAACTAAAATATCAGTACTTTCTAAACTTTCTATACGAGAAAAGACTCGATAGTTAATTAGAAACTTTGTTATTCTCCCAAGATTTCGGATTAAATTACAGTATTAGTTCGGGCTCTTAAGGATAATAAAGACTTGGCTTTCTAAGGATTTCGAAATATTTACAAAATTTACTACATACCCGTTAAATCAAAGTAACTATAAATTAATGTATAAGAAAAATATGACATTTTCATGGAATAGTTTTTCAGTTATAGTTTTGGAATGAGAATAACTATTGTTCAAGTCTTAGTTTATTTATTGCAAAAATTAACCAGGAAAAGAAAGAAAAATATTTTCACAAAATTAATAACTAGATTTTTTTTTTTGCTATTTGAATCATAAGCATGAATGCTTATTTTAATTAAGAAACAAATATTTTTATTCATAAGGAAATTCATTAGATGTTTTTTTTATAATTCTATAATTTATCGCCGCATATCAACACGAATTTAGAAATTTTTAAATGGATTCGTTAGTTTCGCTAAAATTTGCTTGGATAAAAATGCATGCAAATATTCTCAGTTCTCATTTTTTTAAATAATTCTTTTTATAGAATCAAAGATATATATTTTTCAATAAAAATATTTTTAATCAATTAATGTTTAGTAATAAAAGTGTTTTTAATTAATTAAATAGAAATAAAGAAACTAGTTTGAAAGAATTTCGAATAGTTAAATATTTAAAATAAGTGTTTCAAGTTTATTCTGTTTTCTTTTTGTTACTTTCAATTCAAGTAAGAAGATTCAGATGTCTATAAAGCAGCTAAAAGAAAATAATTTGGTTGAATTTTAAAATTCAACAAATTGATTAATATGAAACATTGTTAATATCTACTTATTGTTTATACCAAATATGCAGTTATTTAAACTAAAAATAGAATCCCTAAATAAATGTATCTTATCAATTAATTGACAGTAGTTGCATTTCGCTTACCATATTTAGATATTTAAAAACTACAAAGTAATTAGTTAAAATAATTAATATTAAATTTCCTATAGTGCTGAACTATTTTGGTATTCATCTTTGAGTTTTGTATTAAAAGAAAAACTTTCACTTCCACTTTAATTTCGTAATTTATTATTTTTAAATTGCAGAAAATTAATTCAATTCAGTTTAAATTACACACTTGTATTAAATTGCAAATTGATATTTAAAAAATCATTTAAGTATTCTAAAAGAACTATTTAACAACCTGAAATGTCAATAAAATGGAAGTGCGAGCTAGTTGTCAAAAACGGCAAATATTATTTATTGCAACAACTTAAATTTTTATGTTACACAGGTTCTTGTTTCTATTCTTACCAGAATTTATCTAATCTAGTCTACATACCAAATTGATGAATGGAATCTATAAGAAGGTAGCTAAATATTCAGTATTTTTTCTCAACTATTTGACATGAATCGATATATATTAAAATGGCATTCATAATCAATAACAAAAAATTAAAAAATTAGATTCCTCATCAAACGAAAATAAATTTAAAAAATCCGCATCAATATAAAATTTTTAAAAATTCAAGTTCAACATCAATATACCAACATTCATTATGTAATTATTTTGTTTTGGCCAATAATCTTGTGATGATGTTCTAGCTAAATATACATAACATAATGATTTCACATTAGCAATTAGTCTTGCGATATTATTTTGAATACCTTATCAAAAACAGAAAAAATGTATAAATGCATAAAGATAATAATAATTTTTTTCTGAGAAAAAAAATCTTTAATTGCTGTTTCTAAACATAAAACAATAAATAGTTCGCAATCATGAGGTAAAGCATGGAATATTCCTGTGAGACTCACTAACGCAATTGATAACCATGTTGACAACCATTTAATATTAGAACCCTTGATTATATAACTCAATAAAAGAAACAGTTAATAAACTAGTTTAATTAAACTCAGTTTACTAATGACTAAGAAGAAAGTCGCTTAAGAAAATTTCTTCTAAAACACTTCACAGAATTAATAGTATACGCATATCAAAATATTAAACAAGTTGCAGAATAATACTTTTTTTAGTGTATTACAAACTTAAAAATATTTACAAATATAAAAAATAAAGTTCATGTAAATATCATTTCATTTTAAATTTAATGAATTATTTTTTACATATTATTCAAAAAGTAACCCTCAAACAAAATTTAATAGAATTTGAAAATATTCGAACTCCTCAGGAAATTAAATTAAATGAGTCAGAATCTACATTATAGAAGTACAAACTTCACTAAATCTGTATTACTTAACAGAATGGAAGAGAAGCACCCAAACATTTCTCATCTTACTCAGAATTCATAAATGGGCAGTTCAAGCGAATATGAAATGGAGTGACATAGACATTTAGCGCCTTTAGCTATCATCATGGCATCAAACATCCAGTTGGTCTTTTCCTGGCTCATAGTTATTTGGGTATTTTGGTGGTCTATCTGAGTAGCTTTTTCCTTCAAGGTATCCGACTACGTTCGAAGGAAAAAATTTTGAAAAATTATAATATTTAAATTATATTTGTGGTTTTTAGATTTATTGCCAATTATAAACACTATAAACGCAAAAAAAAAATAGTTTTTTGAGAACAATATATATTTTGAAAAATAGGAAATTAAAAGAAAATTTTAATGAAATTGAACCAAAACGGGTAATACTCTGCACAAAATTGTAAAGTAGCAATCCTATTTTTCTTTGTATGCAAGTTATAGAACATAATTATGAAGGTAATGAACCAAAATCTAAGAAAACTGTTGAGTTGCCAAGAAGTAATGGTTAAAAATATACGTTTATATACATTTTTTCCATAAAGTCACTACTTTTCTTAAAAAACCCATAAATGAAAAAGTATTTCACAAACAATAAAAAGTTTGGTCCATTTCATTGCCCATATTATTTCAAACGCACCCTGTAATTTTCATGTAAGTACCTCTATTATTTTTTGAGATATCGTGTTAACGGTGAAGAATTTTCACAAGAAAATTCATGTTTTGAAAAAATTGAAGTTGACAACAAATTTTAGTTGAAAAATGTTTGACCGTGGATGATAAACCAGGCCTTCCTTTTTCTAGAAAATATAAACTTTTTGGGGAAGAGAAAAATCTGACCTATAAGCAATAATATTATTATTAAAAATTCACCAATGTGGTTGACAAAACAGTGTTTTGAACGTAGTCGGATACCTTAATTAAAGGTAGAGAGACATTATAACTATATCTTAGGGAATCCAAACCTCTCTAGTCTTTCCTCAGATATATGATATTTTTGAACCTGGAATCCAATCTACTTCTTTTTGCTGAACTTCATATGACATATTATGGGATGCCTGTTTATTTGATGTCTTTCCAGTTTTTTGACAAATTATCGTATACAGGTGGTCAGGTCGTAGGAACACGACTTCATGGTCTACCAGCCTTTTTCATCTCACCAAAAGGGTTCCTTTGAAGGAAGTGCTCATCCCCATTCAGTGCATATCACGAGATGGTCAGTTTTGGACTTCTTAACTGGATTTTGTTCTTCTTGGAATGAATTACGCCAGGAATGAGGTCACCCACAATGATCTTAAAATTGAAAACATTGAAACATATACCACCAAACTCTCTAGAAACTTCTTCACCAGCTTCAAGGATCATTTTAACCCCACGATTGCCAATCGAATTTCCTATGCCATCTGTGAGGGCAAATATAGCTTACCATACGCCACTACCAAATGGCCTCTACCCCTCAAGCCGCCTTAAATCATCTCTCCTGCTCTACCATACCTATTTTCTACCTGCGTCCAAATCACCACTTCACTCTCTAGCATCTTTATTCAATAGTCACTCCATGCAGCCCCTTAGCCTAATCTAAATCGCTCAAAAACTTTTCTTCTCGGGGTTCCCCCTCATATCTGTAAATGTATGAGACTGAGTAGAAGTGCATTTGCACTGGTACTCAAGAAAACATCCAATATCAGTGGAATGAATCACCGATAGCAATCCTCGTATCGCCCAAATATGAGTGGATCATATCGGATGTCCGACCCATCGAATGTTATGTTTCGATTTATTTCTCTATCGGCTTTTTATTTCTGGATCCCGTCGAAGTTTTCTTTCAACATTTAAAGAAAAATATTGTACACTTCCTTCACTTTCCTTCACTAAAATTATGGTATCAAGGGCATAGGAACCAAAATGTCTTAATCTTTTTCAATTAAGGCATTCCGACTACGTTCGAAGGTAAAATTTAGAAAAACTGAATTTTTTAGAAACTATTTATGGTTTTTAGATGTATCGTCAATAATAAACACTATAAACACAAAAACAATTAGTTGAAAATATAATATTTTTTTTGAAAATTGTAGTAAATTTTAATAAATTTTTACCAAAACGGTTAATATTCTACACAAAATTGTAATGTAGCAATCCAATTCTCCGTTGTACACAAGTTGTAGAATGCAATAATGAATGGAATAAACCAAAAGCTAAGAAAAATGTTGAGATGCAAAGAAGTTATGGGTAAAAATATACGCATATATGCATTTTTATCATAAATTAACTTAATTTTTCTAAAAACACCTATAAATGAAAAAAGCATTTCACCAACAATAACACCTTTGCTTCATTTCATTGTCCATATTATTTAAAATTGACGCTGGAATATTTATGCAAATAGTTCGATTAGTTTTGAGGATAACGTGTTAACGGTGGAGAATTTTTATGAAAATTGATTTTTGAGAAAATGGAAGACAAATTTTAACCAAAAAATATGTGCCCTTGGATAGTAGGTCAGATCTTCCTTTTTCTTAGGAAAGTTAAACAGTTTTGGTAAGAGAAAAATCTAAACTACAAGAAATAATAAAAATAAAATTAAAATAATTGCCAATATGGTCGGTAATTAGTGCTTTTAACGTAGTCGGATACCTTAATTTTCTTTCAACCATTTTGATTTACTGTTAACAATCGGAAAAATAAATTCATTTTCCAGCTTCAGCTGGATTTGGCCTGCTTTATACCGTTTTTAAAAAATAATTGCTTTAATTCTTTTATCATAATTAATTTATTTTTATGATTGAGTATTTAGAAATTTTCTTTTGATTTTTGCCCTTAAAACATATGCATTTGTTTAACAAACCAACCTTTCTTAGTTACGATATTTCAATCATATAAATTCGATTAATAAAAGCTGTTCGAATTCCATTCCTAAAATGTGAGCACGAATTGAATCGACTGTTTCTGTAAAAAATAATCGTTCGCAGTAAAAAAAGAATCTATTTATAGAAAAAAACCATTTGGAACAAACCATAATTAAATTATTTACTAAAAATAATATCCCAAGCTAAAAATAAATCCTTCCATAAATATTCCTAAAACAATGGACGGGTGTTTTATTTGTTACTATTGATTATTTATATCTTGTACGAGATCTTTTTTTCATCGGAAATCATTTAACCAAATGTGGAGAAAAAAAAAAACAATTTTTTGGTCATTTCATAATTGAAATGGTGATTAAAGATATAATTACAGCAATTTGCAAATCCGAAAAGTAATTATTTATAGTTAGATACATCTGATTTTCTGTTGACACTCAAAACAATGTTGCCAACGAAAAATAAAAGGGCATATTGATCAAGTGCAAAAAAAAAAAATTTAACCGAGCTGCCCCACCCCCTGATTTTTTTATTCGATCAAAATATTTCGGAAGTGAAATCATCAAGCGTCGAGTTAAGTACTTTTTTGCGTGCCTTTTTTTCGCATCTATTTTTGTATCCTTATTTTATCTTTCGTCATTCTGGAAACGGGTTGCATTTTGGATTCATCAAGTAAGAAAATGGATTACTTCAGAAAAGTATCACCACAAAAATCTTTTTTTTTCTTTTTCTATGATCTATTTTTTAAAAAGAAATATTATGAAAATACAAGTTAAAATCTTTAACTACTCATATTGCAATGATGATTTTATATTTTTTACATTCAAGCATGGCTTCGGGGAAAATATGACACATAATATACACTGACATCATAAATTATAAATAAAAACATTGTATTATTCCAAAATAATCTAAATATTCAAGAATGAAATAGACAATTTCAAAATATTCTAGTATAAAATGTGAATGTTATGAGAAAATCTAAAATTATATAAACTTGCAATAAAAATATTTTTTATATTCAAGTGATTTATAGAGTCTAAGAAGAAGACCTAATATTTTCAAAAACGTTCGATTAATAAAATTATTTATGTTTCATTCTGTTCGAATTTATCTTTTATTTATCTTTCATTCTGTTCGAAGTTATCTCTCTTTTATTTATCTCACATTCTGTCCGAATTTATCATTTTTTTTTATTTATCTTTCATTCTGTCTGAATTTATCTTTTTTTTATTTATCGTTTATTCCGTCAGAATGAAAGATAAAAGATCTTAGATCAGTTATTTTGTTTAAACAAATCTTTACAACTCTAAAAATTTTATCACAGATCGTTTAAAAAATATTTTTATGACAGAATAAAATCATAAATTGAATACGTTTTAAGAATTTTTAACATGGCACAACAGGCCTCTTTTGCGTTTATGTTGTTTGTTATTAAAATTTGTTGCATTTAGTTGTATAATACTTCAAAACATATTCAAACATTAAATAAATCTAGCAAAATGACGATTGTAGAAATTGAACCATTTACCCAATATTTGTAATAACTTAAACAAATATACAATACAAATTACAATCAAAGGTAATATTGTAACCGGTATTAAGGTATCCGACTACGTTCGAAGGAAAAAATTTGAATTTTTTAAAACTATTTTTAACTATGTTTTTTAGATTTATTGTCAATCACAACAAAAAATGCTATAAATACAAAGACATTATTTGAAAATATAAATTTTGAGGGATAGGAAAATTTGTTGTAAATTTTAAATAAATTGAAACAAAACGCTTAACATTATATAAAAAAAATTAATGCAACAATCCCATTTTTCTTTCTAAGCAAGTTATGGAATAGAATGATGAATGAAATGAACTAAAATCTAAGAAAAATGTTGAGATGCAAAGAGATTATGGGTAAAAATATGCGCATGTATGCATTTTTAACATAAATTTACAACTTTATTTTTCTATAAACACACATAAATGAAAAAATATTTCAACAATAAAACTTTTGATTCATTTCATTGCCCATATTATTTAAAACCCACGTTGAGAATTTTATGTAAATACCTCTATTAGTTTTGGGGATATCATGCTAAATGTAGAGAATTTGAGTGAAAACTAAAGTTTTGAGAAAACTGAAGGCAAAGATAAATTTTAGCTGAAAAATATGTGACCCTGGGCGATAGGTCAGACCTTCCTTTTCTTAGAAACAATGAACTGTTTTGGAAAGAGAAGTCTGAACTGAAATGAATAATATGAATTTAAAAAATTGCCAATGGTATCGACAGCCAGTGTTTTTAACGTAGTCGGATACCTTAATGGACAAATATATAACACAACAATTAAGATTTCGCTCATATATTTTATTGTTAAATGACATATTTTTTAAATATAACACTTAGAAATGTCTGAAAAGGTTTCAATTCAAACATTCTAACTTTACCTCTTTTATTATAGACTAGCGACCTTTGGCTACCAGCTGGTTCGCCAGGAGTAATGCGTTCTAAAATTTTCAATTAAATATTTATGTACTTGGCTCTCTTTATAAGATGTTGCCAAAATATTAAATATCTTTTTTTTAAAAAGATATAAAGGGAAAAAAATTTTGAATAAACGATTTAGATATTGCAAACGATTATAGAAATATACTATTAAGTCAAGATTTCAATGCATATCCTGTCTAAATTCAATCAGGTTTACTTTAAATAAAGAAGATTTGTTTAATTAATTATTTAGATATTGCAAACGATAATAGAAACCTTTGCTTTGGATTTATTTTTTTAGAATATCTCACATTTTATATATATATTTTTATTTTATCCAGTCACGTGCTAAAAGTTGCATTTCTTTAAATTTATTTGCGATGATAGTTTTTTTATTTGAACTTCCGGCATTGTTTTCTTTTATTTTATCCAGTCAGAAAACATGGTTAAAATATTCCTTTAAAGATTCGTTAAAAATAGAAGCTTAAATAATACATCAAAACACTGATACCATTAAAAAAGCTAATTTTTTTATCTTTAAATTGATGTAAAAATCATGTTTGTGCAATAATATTTTCGGAAGATATAGCGAAAAAACGTCGAAATTTCGCTTAAATTTTAATTAATTCAAATTCTAATTAAAATTTCGAAAAAAGGGCTCTGAGGTGCACATTCCCAACCTCCAAGGTATTCATGTACCAAATTTGGTAACTGTAGGTCCAACGGTCTGGCCTGTAGAGCACCAACACACACACACACTCACATTGAGCTTTATTATAAGTATAGATTATCTGTAAAACCACGCTATTGTATACTTGCTCTCAGATATGGTTTAATTTTCTTTAACAATATTTATTACCATTGCCAAATAGCTATCATGAATTATCTTTAAATTGTCACCATTGCTACTTACACTGGAAGGAGTTTATTTTTCAAGAGCATTATTTAACATACTATGCAAACACTCTCTTTATAAATTGTCGCCTATTTCACTGCTAAAAATGTTTAAGATGCCAGCCTTTCATCAATTTTAAATAATTTGTATCCCTTGGTTTCAGAATGCTATTGAGTAAACAAAGGGGATAATTAAATGCACGGATTCAAACATTCCACATGATAGAATAGAAAATGAAGTGTCCAGCAGTTAAAACATCATTAATATTATCTTACAATGGAACAAATGGTAGGCAATTAAGCAAAAGTTCAATTTCAATAACTATTACAGATTTGAATTCTTCGATAGTTAGTTTACTACTAGTTAGTAGTTAAAATTCTCTGGAGATGGTAATAAATTATTGCAGCCCTGTCTTACTCGCAATCCCCCTAAATTAGGAGAATCAGGAGGAATACAGTTCCATTGAATTGCTTCTGCGGACAAATATTTATTACGGTTTCATTTTTGTTACAATGTACATTTAGTATTGTTGCAACATTTTTGTAACATTTAGTATTGTTGAGAAAACGCCAGCTCATAAATTTGTTCACTTTCTAAACGAATAACTTTAGAAGTCTAAAATAAAAAATTACACAAAAATTTGAATAATTTCCTTTTTTTACTTTTAAAATTTTATTTGAAAAGGAGCACACAAATCTATCCCAGAGTTTTAAAATATTGTGTGTGCAATCTTGCTATATGATGGCTAGAAGTCTTTTAATTGAAGATTGATTGTCTTCGGTTGATATTTGTTATTGCCTGTAAGGTTTGCGGTGACATCCTAATAAGCCAGTAACTGCCACTAAACATCGGTA
>JAPMOQ010038049.1:77494-106040 GCA_026543055.1 Argiope trifasciata | reverse complement strand
AGTATTGCGGTGACATCCTAATAAGCCAGTAACTGCCACTAAACATCAGTAGTCACTTTTGTATAGTGAATAAGTTACTCAGCTGCGAATCGGAAGGTGGCGAGTTCAATGTCTGGCGGAATTCAACCTATACATTGGCACAATTCCAGCCAAAGGTATAATTTTTTAACTTGATATTCGGTCGGGATTGTTTAAAGATAACCTGCTTTTACATTTGTATGAATTCGTCATAGACAGAAAAAATTTCTACATCCCCTTCCCTTGTCCCATTTCAATTTTAAAATTCAATACGTATTGTTTCCTCTGCAGTAAATATTTATTTACCTCCTTACAACTAGCCTTAGTTTTATAGATGAGCTTAAAAATAAAACTAAGACTTTAATTTCATTTAATTATTTTATTTTAAATTAAAGGTGTGCCAATATGTGGAAGGATTTGCGGAAAATGTGAACTCAGCGCTTCTTAACATTCGAATGTCCTTACTGTACAATATTGTATGGAATTAATTAATATTCGCAATATTGTTTAATATTATGGAATATAGTTTAATAAAATACACTGAAGTGACAAAAGTCATGGGCTAGCAATATTCAAATATACAGATGGCAGTAGTATCGCAGAGAAAATGTATAAATGCACAGTTGGTTTCCAGAGCTTTCATTTGTGTTCAAGTTATTCATGTGAACAGGTTTTTCGTGATTTATGGCAGCACGACGAGAATTAACAGACTTTGAACGTGGAATGTTAGTTGGAGCTAGACGCATGGGTCATTCCATTGCGGATATCGTTAGTGAATTCAACATTCCGAGATACACAGTATCAAGAGTGTGCCGAGAGTATGAAATTTCAGGCATCACATCCCATCATGGACAGCGCAGTGGGCGACCAGCTGCACTTAACGACCGAGACCGCCGACGTCTGTGTAGAATGGTCAATGTTAATAGACACGCAACACTTCGTCAAATAACTGCAGGAATCACTGTGGGACGTACGAGGGACGTGTCCGATAGGACTGTGCGGCGAAATTTGTCTTCATTGAGCTATGACAGCAGAAGACCGAATAGAATGCCTTTACTGACAGAACGACATCGTCTGCAGCGACTCTCTTGGGCTCGTGAGCATATCGACTGGTCCCTAGACCAGTGGAAAACCGTGGCGTGGTCAGATGAGTCACGAATTTAGTTGTTGCGAGCTGATGGTAGAGTTCGAGTGTGGCGCAGACCCCACGAAGCCATGGACCCAAACTGTCAGCAAGGCACTGTTGAAGCTGGTGGTGTCTGCATAATGGTGTGGGCTGTTTTTACATGGCATGGACTCGGTCCTCTGGTGTAACTAAACCGATCATTGACTGGAAATGGTTATGTTCAGCTGCTTGCAGATCACTTGCAGCCATTCATGGACTTCACGTACCCACACAACGATGGGATTTTTATGGATGACAATGCGCGATGTCTCCGGGCCAGAACTGTTCGCGATTGGTTGGAAGAACATTCCGGACAATTCCAGCGCATGATCTGGCCACCTAGATCGCCCGATATGAGTCCCATCGATCATTTATGGGACATCATCGAAAACTCCGTTCGTGCCCAAACTCCTGCACCATCCACACTTTCACAATTATGGACGTCTATACAGACAGCATGGCTCAATATTCCTGCAGAGGACTTCCAACGACTTGTGGACTCCATGACACGTCTTGTTGTTGCACTTCGCCGGCCAAAAGGAGGACCGACACGATATTAACAGTCATCCCATGACTTTTGTCACTTTAGTGTATAATGTCGTATAATACTTTTTTATTCTGAGCAACGATCTATACTACAGGGTATTGATATTATTTCAGAAAGTAGGATAAAAATTCAGTACTTGATATTATGATACTGCTTAAAAATGTGTATGGATACTTAACCAGCAAAATAGGTATCCTCAAAACTTTCTAGCTATTCTGGAAAAAAAAAAACCGGTAGTTTTTTTTTCTTGCATAATCTATCCTCCTACAATCATTACTAAAACTTTGGACTTGAGTAAAGACTGTGAATGCCTTAATGCTCAGATGTTTTATTTTGTGCTTTGTAATATAGCACGGGAATTGAATACTTATGTATTAACTGCATAACACTAGCTAGCAATGCTCATTTCTGGTGTAAATCCAGCTCTTTTATAGAAATTAGAACACGGTAGTTTGTGTTTTTTGGGAGTTGATACACAAATACCAGAAAATTGAATATATATTTATACCTTTCTCAACCGACTAACTAAATCAAAGTGTTACATAAAACTAAAGCTCGCAATCACAAGGTCCCAAATTCATTTCGTTAATTTAAATTTAGTTTTAAGTTATTCTTTTACATGCATCCATAATTTTGAGTTAATGCTTTTAAATGCATACTTGTCGTATTTGTTTTAAAATTTGATTTTATTGCAGAATGCTAAACATGTATACTTAATTTTATCGATTTAATAACGCATTTTGTAGTTTTCGGGCTCAGTTACACAGATAATACCGATAACTACAAAATGCAAATTAAAAATTTAGTGTGAAATCCATATACCAAATTCCATCCTCTTGCACAAAGGTTTTTTTAATTTATTATGATTGCAAAGAAATATTATTCTAAAAAAATATTTTAAGAACACTGTGAGAAATGAAATTTAAATTGAATAATCGCGAATTGACAGAATTCTGTCTCTATTTAAGTGTACGAGAATGTGGAAATAGGCAAGCAGATTAAGTGCAATGTTTACCCGTCGTAAGATACTGAATTATAGCCACTAATTGTCAGAGAAATGAACTCACTGTCAGTAGTAAAGAATGTTTCTGAACTGAATAGTGTCATATACATGTATAATCATATGTATATGTCATATACGATTAAAAGATTAATAACATGCATAACCGTCAAAACAGGAACTTCCACCTGACCTTCACTCTTCATTCAGTCGCTTGCTTCTACTTTTCCTAATAGGAAATCTGTTTCATTACTACGCAGCAATAAATTATGTAATCTCTTACAGCCGAAACCGTACAACAGTGTTTTAGAAGCTTCATAATATTGACACGTAGATAGGACGCAAGAAGACACAGGAAGTAAAGTTAAATCAATTTATTAGCTCAACTCTGAACTAAGAACACTGTGGATGAGAGATATTCAGCTTTTATACAAGTAGGGAAAGTTCTAGAATATCTTTCTGGAGGCAGTAAGAAAAGTCCAGAGTACTTATCTGATAAATTAAAGAAAGTTCCAGAATTTTCTGGAACATGAAATAAAGAAAAAACAAATTTTAAGTCTCCTGGTATTCGAATACATGATCTCCAGACTGTGAGTCCAGCGTCATAACCATTCAGCTATGCAGAACTGCAAATGTTTCGTTTCAATAAGGCAATATCGTGTCATTTTGAATTGTTACGTCCTTTGGATTTCATTTTTATTTTAACAACACTCCTGTCGTTGGATTTTATTTTCTCTGCCGAGTTAAATTCTTCTGTTCTGAATAAAATTTCTGTAATCAGACTTATAACTTGATTCACGTGTTTACTTTTCGTATAAGAAATACATATGTTGTACTTTTTTCCTTGTATACAGCTGACCACTCCGCTACCACTGAATGTAGCAATATCAAGAGGATTTGTTGTGCTCGACTGGTGAATAGGTATTGTCCAACCTTACATTGACCGATCAGACAAACTAACATTCCTTTCGGGGTAATCAATAGCTGTCTTTCTTCCCATCTACACGCTCTCAAACAGTTGGAATGAAACTATCAACCTTTAACATTATATTCACAAATGAAGTACTGTCTAAAGTTTCGAAGTCGATATTTTGATGAATATCTGATTTTCAGAAAAACACATTTTTGACATTACGTACATTTGGCCTTAAGTCCAAACAGTATTTCAAAAAATGCTTTGAGACATAAGGGTGAAATTCGATACACCTGCTAATGAGCGAATTTATAAATTAATTTGACATTTTGGATGGAATCTATTCACTAAGTCGTTTTCTCTGGCTATTGTATTACAAGAGAATTTGGTAAATCCAAAATTTAAGAACATAGATAGATAAAACTTCATACATTTGGTTAGCAATTGGATTATACATTCTTAATAATTTTGATCAAATCTCAATTTATTACTATAACTAGCCGCCTTTGGCGACCAGCTGGTTCGCCATGAGTAATGCGTTCTAAAATTTTCAATTAAATCACATATTCATTAGCCTTGAAGTAATTCCGGGCATTTATTGGCCGGAAATTAATATTTTCTTTAAGATGATGGACGGAAAGTTCTAAAAGAACACGTTTTCCTAGTAATATTCTTTAATTTTATAAATCAGTCAGTTATAATTATCGGTTATGCTTGAAAAATATTAAAAATGTATTTTTTCAGTGATGTTGCCAAAATATTAAATATGTTTTTTAAAAAAAAACGAAAAAGCAAAAAAAAAAAAAAATATTGAATTAATGATACAGATATTGCAAACGATAATAGAAATATGTCATTAAGTCGGGATTCCAATGCATATCCTGTCTAAATTCAATCAGGTTTACCGTAAATAAAGAAGATTTATTGAATTAATCATTTAGATATTGCAAACGATTATATAATCCTTTGCCTTGTATTTATTTTTTTAGAAAGTATCACTTTTTATATTTATGTTATTTTATCCAGTCCCGTGCTGAAAGTTGTATTTCTTTAGATTTGATTCGCGATGATAGTTGTTTTTTTTAATCTGTACTTCCGTCACTCTTTTATTTTATCCGGTCACGTGCTAAAAAAACATGGTTAAAATATTTCTTTAAAAATTCGTTAAAAATAGAAGCTTAAGTTATACATTAAAACACCGATACCATT
Source organism: Argiope trifasciata (assembly GCA_026543055.1). NCBI lineage: Eukaryota > Metazoa > Arthropoda > Arachnida > Araneae > Araneidae > Argiope > Argiope trifasciata. The sequence goes on along the minus strand of JAPMOQ010038049.1, from coordinate 101,188 downwards.
AGAAAGCTAATTTTTTAATCTTTAAATTGATGTAAAAATCATGTTTGTGCGATAATAATTTCGGAAGTTATAGCGGAAAAACGTCGAAATTTCGCTTAAATTTTAATTAATTCAAATTCGAATTAAAAATTCGAAAAAAGGGCTCCGAGGTGCACATTCCCGACCTCCAAGGTATATATATATACCAAATTTGGTAGCTGTAGGTCCAACGGTCTGGCCTGTAGAGCGCCAACACACACACACACACACACGCACACACACACACACACACACACACGCACACACACACACACACACGCACACACACACACACACGCACACACACACACACACACATTGAGCTTTATTATAAGTATAGATTATTAATATCTAATTAATACTAATGGATTTAATTAATTTCAATTTTTTGTATTATTATCACTTTTTTGGGAAAACTGAGCTCCTTTTTTTAACATAAAAAATTTCTAAGAAAGATACCAGAAATATAAGAAACGAAAAATAATGACAAAATTCATCTTTATACTTAAGCAGGATCGTTCGTCTATGACGTTCAATGCACCGAAAATTCAGCAGAGAGAATTAAAATAATCTGAAAAGCATATCATTTGTGGAATTTCTTTTAAAGAATCTGCGAGATCCCTAAAAATCGAAATCCATTTTAGGAAGATGGAAATAAATATATCTTTCATCATACTTTTTTCTTTACTCCGTTTGGTATTGTGTCGGAAAATATCATTATTTACCTTCATGCGGCAAAGAAAGAGAGAAATCTCGTAATGTGTTTTTTTTTCAGAAATAAAAATGTCTTTATTTTCTTACTTCGTGATGAATTTACTTGTTTTCTCTGAGTTAAGGTGAGGTCCTAAAAAAAATATGGAGCTCAACGCAATCTCCGTAAGAATCACTTTCTCATTTTGATAGAAATCTTAAGGTAAACTAAGGAATGAGTTTGCCTCGAGATTTATTTTCTCATATAGAGAAAAGAATAAAGTACAGAGGAACTTCGTTTAACGAACACAATTCATTCCTGGATTTTACGCGAAAACAAGGCAATGATACGTGAAATACGTTAAACAAGTAGTAATACATGTTAAAGGAACAGAAGAGATGTAAAAGGTTACATAGGAATGCATGTTAAAAAGGTCATTACGTTACATTCTAAAAACACTTATTAATAATGCATTTTTTTTTAAACAAGAAGACGTCCAAAAGACATTTGCCTTTTGTCTACTTTTCAACATTTTATAAAAATGAGACACAATAATATCATACGAATTTATAACGCGCATATTGTTTGAAAATCGATTTCAAAACCTTCCACCTTTTTGAGCATGCGTTAGGATGGGTTAATTTCGTCAAAATGATGGTGAGAGGAAAGATAAAGGGAAAAAACGTATACATTTAACAGTAAAATAAACTATTATAACTCACAGATTGATTTAAAATAATATGGTCAGAAACAACACGATATTTACATATACGAGAAAAAAATGAACAAATATGTATCTAATCTAATACTATAATACGAGGAATGGTTGCCAAGTCGAAAATCACCCCAGAATTAATAAACTCCGGTAAACTTGGGGGTCTGGGGTTTTTGGCCACGAGGAATCGATTGGCGCCGGTTTTGAAGCGCTACGGTCGAGCAGTTTGGAGTTACAGATAGGATATTTTCAAACTTTATTAGTTCGCCATAATGGCTACTTAAATTTTCAAGCGGTAACGTGCTGCCATCTATAGCCAATATGGCGAACTAATAAAGTTTTATGTTTATACTGTTATAGGTTTATAATATGTTTCTTATGTATGTATATATGTTTGGTTTTTCTAAATAAATTTGTCAAAAATATTGAACTTCAACACACTTCAATCTTTACCTTTACTTTACCTTTGTATAGAATAGTGCCCTTTCCAAACTCTAACTTTGTTTAGAATAATTTACAATGGTGCACTTTAACCGGTTATCTTTTCACCAATGGTTTCATAAATTTTCTTATGGCATGTATTGTTTTGATAAATCACAATTGAAAATTTAAATCTTCGAGTTAGCTTCGATACCTGTTTTCTCCGAGCGGAGCTCGGTCACCCGCTGGTACGGCTAAAATCAAGGTCAAAGAATGGTGAAAAATTCCGGAACTGTGGTCATTCATTCATGCCTCTCCCCTTAATGAGAATCGTCGAAAAATGGTCGTCTCAGAATACTGAAACGACCATTAGCTCCTTTTTTTATCAGGGAAATGCAGCTCTATAATAAGCAATAATTTTCCATGTTTTAAACGTCTCTGTTGCATCTATTATTTTAACTTCCTCTGATCACTTCTCCTACATACATATTTGTTGTCACTCAAAATGGTACCGATAATATCGACCTATTATCAGTTTATTGATGTCATTGTTATCCAAATCTAATCCTATAATCTTGAAAGAATACAAAATTTCGTCGATTAAGGTTCCATATGCACTTGCTATAATCCTTTCAAGTCTCGGTTGACAATGCTATTCGGATGAAACTTATTCCATGCAGCTATAAGTTTTTATTTTTTTCAACCAAATACTCAGTGCAGATCAATCCAACATTAGATATCAATGTGTCTTTCGCCACTGCTTCTGCGAAACATCGCTCGTTGAGCCAGCAGTTTTATATATATTTTCTTTTCCTCAGTAACGGTTCAGTTGCTATGCAAGATGTTCATAAGCAATGTCTGACTGTATAATATTTGACAAAAATTAGAATTTTTGACTTTTGATGAATCTACGTAATTTAGACTTTCATCACTCCAAAAAGCACATTATTTTAATAATGGTTGATCTATAGGTGCATTCAGAAAAAAGAATTGCATGTCCAGCATTCTGAATACAAAGAAATATAATTAAAAAACGTACAGAGTTAGATAAATAAAACTTGGTCTCATATATATAAGCAAAAATGTATACCCTTATCAAATTTTCAATTTGTCAAAATCAAATCCTGTTGAAGGCTCAACTGTTTCTTAGTCTGAAACTTCGTATGCATATAAAAGCAATAACCCAAAATGTGGTGGCTCAAACAATTTAAGTTTGGTATGTAGTCTTTATACTAAAATTGTAATTATGTGCTAAATTTCGCTTACATCCATTGAAAAGGGTATCCAAAATACGCATTCGATTTTCTCTTAATATTTAATTAATCACTTATTAATTTACAATAAAAAAACTTAAAATAATAGTACTTTAGATTCATGCCTAATACCTTCATTGTGTACCAGTTGTTTGATAATTCCATGTTATTTATACACAAATACCAAGTATTTTTTTATATTACGAAGGACACAATTATCATGTATGAGAGACTGAAAGTAAAATACTCGTTTTGTTTACAGACTTTGTATTATGTAGAACCAGCGGGTGACCGAGCTCCGCTCGGAGAAAACAGGTATCGAAGCCAACTCGAAGATTTAAATTTTCAATTGTGATTTATCAAAACAATACATGCCATAAGAAAATTTGTGAAAACATTGGTGAAAAGATAACCGGTTAAAGTGCACCATTGTAAACTATCCTACACAAAGTTAGAGTTTGGAAAGGGAACTATTCTATACAAGATAAAGATTGAAGTGTGTTGAAGTTCAATATTTTTGACAAATTTATTTAGAAAAACCAAACATATATACGTACATAAGATACATATTATAAACCTATAACAGCATAAACATTAAACTTTATCAGTTCGCCATATTGGCTATAGATGGCAGCACGTTACCGCATGAAAATTTAAGTAGTCATTATGGCGAACTAATAAAGTTTGAAAATATCCTATCTGTAACTCCGAACTGCTCGACCGTAGGGCTTCAAAACCGGTGCCAATCGATTCCTCGTGGCCAAAAACCCCAGACCCCCAAGTTTACCGGAGTTTATTAATTCTGAGGCGATTTTCGACTTGGCAACCATTCCTCGTATTATAGTATAGGATATGCTTGAGACGATCACATCCTTCATATAATTCACGATGTCTACAAAACAAAGAGATATAAATAGATAAAATTCGATGCAAGGATTTAAGAAATCCAACTACGTTAAAAATACTGGTTATCGACCACATTGTTGTATTGTTATTTCTTGTAGTTCAGACTTTTCTCTTTCCGAAACAGTTTATTTTTTCTAGGAAAAAGAAAGTCTAGCCTATCATCCAGGGTCACATATTTTTCAACTAAAATTTGTCTTCAATTTTATCAAAACTTTAATTTTCATAAATTCTCCACCGTTAACGTATATAAAAACTAATAGAGGTAAATTAGCAATATAAAAGAAAACGAAACTAATTAGGAAATTCAAAAAAAAATCTATTTCGAATACGAACAAGACCCAAATTTTAACTTAAAATTTAAAAGGCAATCATAGTATTTAGTGTGCGCGAATGCAGCTACCACCAAAATACTGATGAATCACATAAATTAGCAAAATAAGAGAAAACGAAACTAATTAAGGAAATTGAACCAAAAACTATTTCGGATTCGAACAAGACAAAATATAAATATTGGAAAGATTGAAACAATTAATAAAGAATCCGGTCTGAGGACTTTCTCAAGGGTCACCCTCAGACAGGGATTCAAATCAGGGATTTTTTCTGTGAAGAGTCTGACTTTCGTCAAGAAATTGACTCCTCGTGACCCGAAAATCCCAGAATATTGAGGTTTTGGAGATAGTATCACACAAGAAAACACATGAAATTTTAACAATGTCACAGCAACCAATAAAACAAGAAACCAAAAACAAATTTGTCAATACTAGAATGTATAAAGACAAAAAACTAAATTAAAATTAATAATAGAGGTATATACATAAAAATTCCAGCCTGTGTTTTAAATAATGTGGGCAATGAAATGAACCCAAAGTTTAATTGTTAGTGAAATACTTTTCCATTTATAGGTGTTTTTAGAATAATTAAATTATAAATTTATGAAAAAAAGCTTAAATAAGTATATTTTTACCCATAACTTCTTTGCGTTTTAAAATTATCTCTCTTATAATTTGGTTCATTTTATCCATCATTACATTCTATAACTTGTGTGCAAAAAAAATAAAGTTGCTGCATTTTAATATTGTGTAGAATGCTGACCGTTATTGTTAAATTTCATTAAATTTATTACAAATTTCCTCATTTCTCAAAATATATAATACTTTTAAACATTTTTTTTTATATATTTATAGAATTTTGTATTATGATTGACAATAATCTAAACATCTAATTCTAAATAGTTTTTAAAAAACCAAGTTTTTGAAATTTTTTTGAAAAAGTTTTGAAAATGAAAAGTTGCTGCATTTTAATCTTGTGTAGAATGCTGACCGTTATTATTAAATTTCATTAAATTTATTACAAATTTTCCCACTTCAAAAATATATTATACTTTTAAATATTTATTTTTATATTTATAGAATTTTGTATTATAATTGATAATAATCTAAACATCTAATTTTAAATAGTTTTTAAAAAACCAAGTTTTTGAAATTTTTCTGAAAAAGTTTTGAAAATGAAAAGTTGCTGCATTTTAATCTTGTGTAGAATGCTGACCGTTATTATTAAATTTCATTAAATTTATTACAAATTTTCCCACTTCACTAAATATATTATAATTTTAAATATTTATTTTTATATTTATAGAATTTTGTATTATGATTGACAATAATCTAAACATCTAATTTTAAATAGTTTTTAAAAAACCAAGTTTTTGAAATTTTTTTGAAAACGTTTTGAAAATGAAAAGTTGCTGCATTTTAATCTTGTGTAGAATGCTGACCGTTATTATTAAATTTCATTAAATTTATTACAAATTTTCCCACTTCACAAAATATATTATACTTTTAAATATTTATTTTTATATTTATAGAATTTTGTATTATGATTGACAATAATCTAAACATCTAATTTTAAATAGTTTTTAAAAAACCAAGTTTTTGAAATTTTTTCCTTCGAACGTAGTCGGATACCTTAATATCTGTATATTAGGCAACTTAATAATTTTGATCCAGATCCAGTCAAGGGTTGACCTTCTGTCGGTCTGCACTTTCAGAAAAATATAAATGCAATAACACAAAATCGAAGAGGCATAAATATATCAAATTTGGTATTGGATTTTGTTCTGTAATTGTGTTTATATTTTTGCTTCAATAGTGTTTTGAAAACACGTCTGAGATACAAATTCGATTTCCTGACATTTTAAGCAACTGCGTGCAAGGGATTAGTCGCCAAATAACTCGCCATGGACACATGATAGTTTCAGTAAAAAGGTTATATACAATCCAAAGGTTCATATTTTATATCTCTTGTACGTCAATGCTGTACAAGACGTTCTTTTGCTTAACACCTTTATTAGAATATACCAGCGGGTGACCGAGCTCCGCTCGGAGAAAACAGGTATCGAAGCTGACTCGAAGATTTAAATTTTCAATTGTGATTTATCAAAAAAATACATGCCATAAGAAAATTTGTGAAACCGTTGGTGAAAAGATAACCGGTTAAAGTGCACCATTGTAAATTATTCTAAACAAAGTTAGAGTTTGGAAAGGGAACTATTCTATACAAAGGTAAAGTAAAGGTAAAGATTGAAGTGTGTTGAAGTTCAATATTTTTGACAAATTTATTTAGAAAAACCAAACATATATATACATACATAAGAAACATATTATAAACCTATAACAGCATAAACATAAAACTTTATTAGTTCGCCATATTTGCTATAGATGGAAGCACGTTATCGCTTGAAAATTTAAGTAGCCATTATGGCGAACTAATAAAGTTTGAAAATATCCTATCTGTAACTCCGAACTGCTCGACCGTAGCGCTTCAAAACCGGCGCCAATCGATTCCTCGTGGCCAAAAACCCCAGACCTCTAAGTTTACCGGAGTTTATTAATTCTGGGGCGATTTTCGACTTGGCAACCATTCCTCGTATTATAGTATTAGATGTAAGAAAGTTTGAAAGACTACTCCCCTGGTTTTGTTTTTAAAGATGTTTCGTCCTAGAATTTTGCTCTTCCTTATTTATCCTTCTCAATTATCAATCAATAATTCTGATTCGCAGAAAAACCATCTCTATTCCTTAGATGAAATCGATACTTTTAAAAGAAAAATTGGCTGAAATCGATTCCATCATATCGTAATTCTCAGAATGATTTAATTTCTTTCGTCTATTGGTCTCGAAATTGTTCTTCATTTCCTTGGTTTAGACGTGGCTAGACTTTTATATAGAGTTAAGTAGAATTTGGTTACTTATGATTATTTTGATTCTGAGTACAGGAAATTCTTCGAAAATTAAGGACTCAATTAGCTTCATGTATTTTAGTTTGTATTTATATCATAGGATTTTTTTTTTCTGTTTTTATTCTACAACCAAGAGTTTTGAAAACTTTAAATTGATGCAATAAAGCGGGAAATGTCAGCTTATAAGAAATTTTAATCTTTTTCAAAATTTTTATTCATGCTTTGCAGCAGCAAAAGAAAACAAGAGAAAAAAAATATTAATAATCATTATATTTCACTAATAATGCTAATAATAATTGACTGATAATGTCAGAGATAGCGCCCTCTAAAGCATTTTGACGCTATGACTGAGTTCAGAACAGGACCCGGCATGTTCTGCAAACTATAATCTATGCTCTTAGGCATCTCTCTCTCTCTATATATATATATATATATATCAATGTCTTATTCCTCACTGACAAATTTCCTTATTTTGAATCCTTGCCTGAGGGTGACCCTTGAAAGAGTCTTCAGGACGGATTCTTTTTCTATTTAATATAATTTTCATTATCTGGTATTCCTTTTCACTTGGCTTATATTGCTAATATTTGTACACACACACACACACACACACACACACACACACACACACACACACACGCACGCACACACACATACGCACACACACACACACACACACATATATATATATATATATGTCCGCTACAAAATCTTAACTCGTATTATATACAAACAATTGAGTCTCTACCTTCAAATAATTTAGGTAAAACAGTCCTGCTTATCGATGAGAGTTTTTCGTGGGATTTGAAATCAAAAATGGTTTTTAAGGTAATAATAGTGAGGCGAAAATTTATCCCGTATATTCAATTCAATTTGAATGTTTTTTTTTCTATAAATGCACAATGAGTGTAAAAGAAAGGAAACTGAAATGAATCACACGTCCTAAATGTAATTAAAAAAATTTTTTTAGTGATATTTGTAATTGGTAACTATATGGTGATTATTTTTATATAGAATATTTTAATTTTTAAAAGAAAATTTATGAAGAAACATGACAAACAAATTGACAAAATTTATAATTTTTTGATTGAAAAATTGAACTCTTGAAAAAAAAATTGAACTCTTGAATAAATTTGCAATAAGAAATTCGGAGAGAAAGATTACTAATAGATTAAAACTAACTTGAGCCGAGTGAACATTAGCAATTTTTTTTCAAACATTTGCTAATCACTGGAATTTTTCCATTTGCTCATTTTTAATCAAATATTTGTATGATAGAAAAAATGGAATTTTTATCTTAAAAAATGACATTAGATGACATTTTGAAAAATTACTTTTCAAGAAAATTTTTAGTTGATTCCGTGAAGTTTTCCTTTTTTTTTTGTTTGATATATCTGAAATAAACTCTATTCCTTAATCGAGCATCGACAAAAAAAGATTAAAAGCTGCGAGTAGGTTAAAAAAATACCTGACGCGGAAAAGTAGTTATCTGGAAGTATGATTTTTTTTCCATTGAGTTTTCAGCTTTAAAAAAAAAACTTTTTTTTTCCTACCTAGTTTCGTAAGCAGCTTTTTCTACCTTTCGGAGCTTTTTAATTTTTATTTTATCAAGCATTGTTTTGAGCATCGCTAGTACATAAGATGATTGGAAAAATCAATAATTAACTTGCAATTCATAAATTAAATGTTAAATTATCTTTTTTCATAACCATTGCAGATGATTTCCTTAAAATTTCATCTAAGTCTTAAATATTTCGAAAGTTCAGGAGTCATAATCATATTGTTATAAGTAATAATAATCAACTTTCAAACCAGAAATTTCAAACATTCCTGCCCGGATAAATTTACTACAATTACCTACAATTTACTACAATTCACCGGAGACCGCGGTGGCCTGGTGGTAAGGTCTCGGCTTCGGAACCGATGGGTTTCAGGTTCGAGCCTTAATTCCACCGAAGAACCGTAGTGTGAGGGGGGTTTCTTGCACGTTAAATCTGTTAGGCCAAAAGTCCTCCTGCTGGTGTGAAGAAAGGGGGATGTCAGCTCAGGTGTAGTCCTGGTCATCTGACAGTGGTTCAAAATGACAAGGTCCGTCCCAGAATAGCCCTACTGTTGCTTTAAAACGGGGCCTGAATATAACAAAACTAAACTAAAACCAAACAAATTATTCACCATTTCATAAATTAAATAATTATTCATATTTTTCTTAATTATTCCATCCCTCTGAGAGGCACCTCGAAACGAGGATGACATTCTTCCGACATGGTGTATGGATCTGGCTACCCTTCTTCTTCTTGCATACAGCCAACCACCCAGCCACCACTGAACGTAGCAGTGTTGACAGTTTTTGTTGTGGTAGACTGCGATCTCGCTACACTGGAGGGTAGCGAAAAAGTGGAGGTTTGGCCCCTCCTATTGATGACGAGACGTATACTTCCTACGGGGAGGGTTGTACTGTATGCGGTGAAGTTCCTTAGGACTCAATCACAATTTCCACCTGTGTTGCTATTGCGGTGGTCCGGTTATTCAGTTTTTAAACTCCATGTACCTTCGGGCTCGTCAGATAGTCAGTGATATGATCCATAATCAGTGCACCTAATTTCCAATAATATTTTCCTTATATTTAAATATTTTTGAAATTGCGGAGTCATAATCATATTACTATATGCAATAATAATCAATGTTCAAACATGAAGTTTGAAACATTCTTGCGCAGATATTTTTACTCCAAATCATACATCATTTGATAAATTAAATATTAGATTTCCATAATAAGTGCAGCTTATTTCCATTAAATTGTATATAATTCTTAAATATTTCGAAATTCAAGAGTCATCATCATGTTGTTATATACAATTATAATCAATTGGCAACCTGAAGTTTCAAACCTTTCTGCCAGGGTAATTTTACTACAAATCATTGACTATTTTATAGATTAAATATTAAATTATCTTTTCCATAATCAGTGCAGCTGATTTCCATAAAATTGTTCCTAACAAATTCTTAAATATATAAAAAATTCAGAGCTCATAAGCATGTTGTTATACGTAATAATAATCAATTGTCAAACCGGAAGTTTCAAGCAATCCTGCCCGACAATGTTATTATAAATCATTCACCATTGGATAAATTAAATATTAAATGACCTTTCCCATTATCAGTGCAGGGTAATTTCTATAAAATATTTCTAATTCTTAAATATTTCAAAAATTTAGGATTCATAATCACATTTTTATACGCAATTATAATCAATTGTCAAATCAATAGTTTCAAACATTCTTGCTAACTTTACTACAAATCATTCACCATTTGATAAATTAAATATTAAATTACCTTTTCCATTATTAGTGCAGGTAGATTTCTATAAAATATTTCCCAATATTAAATATTTCAAAAAATTAAGAGTCATCATCTTATTTTTATACGCAATAATAATCAATCGCCAAATCTGAAGTTTCAAACATTCCTACCCGGATAATTTTACTACAAATCATTCGCCATTTTGATAAATCGAGCAAACAACTAAACTCTATTCTATTTCAAAAGCATTTATTTCTTCCTTTTTAAATCCGTAACCGGCAAATATATGCGCGTGCACAAGATACGAAAAGTCCTGGTATTCAGTTAAGCCTCTTCAGGAAGCCACGAATGCAACGCACATTGGTATTTAGATATTCTGTTCCATTGACTTTAAAATGGATGCGCATTTATCAAATAAAATAACCCAATTTATACTCGACGCGAATTTTTGTGCGGGGATCGTGGCTTCGAATCGGTGCTGTTTGAAGTGGGTTTCAAGTGATTATTTTATCTTGTTTTTTCATTTCATTTTTTTTTTTTTTTGAAAACCCTCTTGTACTTGATGTGGCAGAACACGAAGAGATTCCCACCTCTCTCTCTTCTTTTTTCTTTTCTTTTCTTTTTTTCTTCTGTTTTTTTCTTTCTAATTTTGTTTGGTCTTCGTGTTGTGATTCCGAGTCGAGAAAGAAGAGAAACCTCAAGTGAACGTTGCGGTGAAAAAAATTTTTCTGGTGAATCTAAAGTTGTAAGAAATTGGATAAAAAAATATACTATTTTTTTTCTCTTTCTTTTGAATTGTTATGGATGCGATGCGTGCTTTTTCTCTAGTATTTTTGTTATAAACTATTTTTTTGTCTGTTTAGCGAATTACAATTTTTGCATTATCGATCATGATCATGATGTTCTATTTCTCAATGGTAAATATAGTGTTCGAAATTATTTTTAAAAATGTGAATTATATAACTAATTCAAAAAATCATGCTTTCAACTTTTTATTCTATAAAATTGGAATCTGCAATTAAAAATGTGGAATTTTTATTGTTGATTCCAATTATTCTTTCCATTCAAGTAAGTAATGAATTCTAACATGTTGTGGCTAGATGCAGTGCACTTTCCAAGGTTTATTTTTCATTAAAAAGCTCAATTATTTTTTATATTTTAAAATACTTTTAATTTAAACGAGTATATTTATTTCAGATTAATTTTTTAAATTTGATTTTAGTAGTTTTTTTCAACTCTTTATATTAATATATTAATTCCACTTTTGGCAATCATCAAATTCATCAGAATTATCGTTTATAAAAGTTTTAAATTTAAAATTTAATAGACAGGTAACATAAAATAAAAATAAAAAAATTGAAGAACATTTTTAAAACTTTCTAATTAGAGTTGATAGATATAAAATAAAAACAAGATACCTCAATTTATTGACCTTTACTACAGTCAAGCATAAAAGTATAAACAGGAAGATAAGTGCATAATTCTATTACGACTTGTTTTTACATAAGTCTATATTTATTAATAGTAGATAGGTTTTGGACTTTATATTCGCTGATTAATTGGTTGGAGGATATTTCTAATTTCATTTAACGTTAAAATTGTTTTTATTATTATTTTTATTATATTTATTTTGGTATTTTTAAAGCACGAGCTTTATTTGGCGTTATACAGATGGAACGGGACGATTATAGATAATGAAGGATTTCGGTTTTACTATTCTAAGCGATATTAAAATAGACGGTATTAGCAATCTATACTTATAATAAAGCTCAATGTGTGTGTATGTGTTTGTGTGTGCGTGTGTGTGTGTGTTGGCGCTCTACAGGTCAGACCGTTGGACCTACAGCTACCAAATTTGGTCATGTATACCTTGGAGGTCGGGAATATGCACCTCGGAGCCCTTTTTTCGAATTTTTAATTAGAATTTGCATTAATTAAAATTTAAGCGAAATTTCGACGTGTTTCTGCTATAACTTCCGAAAATATTATTGCACAAATATGATTTTTATATCAATTTAAAGATAAAGAAATTAGCTTTCTAACGGTATCAGTTTTTTTTTAAATTTATAGCGTAGCTTCTATTTTTAACGAATTTTTAAATAATTATTTTAATCATGTTTTTAGCACGTGACTGGATAAAATAAAAGAATGCCGGAAGTTCGAATAAAAAAAAACTACCATCCCAAAAAAATCTAAAGAATTGCAACTTTTAGCACGTGACTGGATAAAATAAAAGAAATATGTGATATTTCCTAAAAAAATAAATGCAAAGCAAAGGATTCTATGATCGTTTGCAATATCTATATCATTAATTCAATAAATCTTCTTTATTTACGATAAACCTGATTGAATTTATGTGGCTTGAATCCAATTATGCATTGATGAATTATGATTTTTAGATTTCTTCATACTTTGCTCTGTGAGCCATATTTTACAAAATATTTTTATTAATATTTTAAATAAAAGTTGCTACATCAATCAGTCTTCTAAATCAATAATTAAAACTGACTGATTTATAAAATTAGAGAATATTATTAGGAAAACGCGTTCTTTTAGAACTTTCCGTCCATCATCTTAAAGAAAATGTTAATTTCAGGCCAATCAATGCCAGAAATTACTTCAAGGCTAATGAATATGGGATTTAATTGAAAATTTTAGAACGCATTACTCATGGCGAACCAGCTGGTCGCCAAAGGCGGCTAGTACTAAATAAAATCAATTCAGGTATGTTTACCAGCTATTATTTACAACGAATAATAAATATAAAAAAACAATTAATTAAAAAATATTTTATGAAAACAACTAAATTTTGCCAACATTAGTACCCACCCAAAATTGCTATTGTATTGATAAAGATATTTCAGTCTAATGATAGTGTTATTTGCTTCTTTTCGCATATAAATGAGTCAGTGTATTAGACTATCAGTGCTAGAAGTACCCAGGTTTTTATTTTCAGACACCCACACACGAATAGAAATATCATTAAGGGCACAGTTGTAAGAATGTTCCGATTTCCCTTCTTAACTGAATGTGGTTTCAACATAGTGGAGTTTTAGCCCATTTAAGTGCAGATGTTAACTGTTATTTGAATGTCACTTTTGGTGCGCGGTGGACTGGGTGTAGTTGATCAATTTCTTGGCTACATAGATCTCTCTCATTGTATCGAGTACCGATTACTTTTTCTGGGGACATAAGAAGAGTTTTATTTATGAGACTTCATATGAGGATTTTATTTCTCTCATATAATTAGCTGCTGCACTGTGAGTAAAATACCTGGCATCTTTAATTATTGTCCTTCAATAACTTCACAGACGTTTTTCTCGATGTTCATGGACGGAATTTTAAACAATTCTTCTAAGCCTTCCTCTTATCAAAACACCGTCCTTTGATATTTTATCTTTCTCTTTCCACTAATGAATGTCTTTTGTGCTCATGCCTTCCTGTACAATAAATAATTGTTTCAAACATATGTTTGATTGTTGAAAATTTCATTATGCCATCCACACTAGTGTAGAAGTTAAAAAAAAACATCTTTTTTGGTTGTATTTGAGACACTTTTTATTTATAACAAAAGATGTAGATATCAATCTGTGTTTCTGTGAGTATTAATCGTTGTTATTGGGATTTATGGCCCTTTACAAGCCCACTGACAGTTTATCTTTCAGCGATAAACTAAACATTGCGAATAAATTGTAGAATTTTAACGAATAGAGAATTTATAAACTAACGTACTTTATTGTATCATTGGTTTTATGAAACGATATTTCAAAGTTTCCAAAACATTGAAATAATTATGTAGTTGTTGTTTCTAATGGCACTCGTCATAGGCAAGCCCACTGTCGAAATCAGGGATTTTAAACCAAGACAGCGTCTCTTGTTTTAGTAGCGCCAACTAGGGTCTAAGAGATGACTTAGCAACTTCATGCGTCACATTATCTTGCACTACATCTTTTTATAAGCGGACGAATTCACACATCTCACAGATAGAACAAAGAAGAAGAACCGGAAATTGAACTCAGAAAGACAGATCATGGAGAAAACAAGCTACTCCTATGTCATAACGCCTGTTATGTTAACTGTATTCACAGAGATCAATTAAAATTCCTCACCACCAATTTATACTATGGAATCAACCCCCGCTCCTTTTCTGTATGCGCTATTAAGTCACAGATCCAAAAGCACAAATAGTGAAGTAGAGCTCAATCTTTGTACACAATCTTGATAGCTGTTCACCTTCTTTTGAATTGGTATTTTTTTCTTCTTTAATTAAAAGTTCAGAAGTCTGATTAACAATCAGATTCCCAGAATAAGAAAAGTAGAATATGAGAGTAAAGTTATTTGACGGAGCATAAAAAATAGTTTCGTTCTTATAAGGTAAAAACTGATAAGTAAATGATACAACATTTGTGTCATTAATTGATTAAAAAGCCAAATTGAAATTCACGCTTTGCATAAGAATGATAAATAGGATATTAAAAATTAATAATGGGTTATAAAGAAAAACTACATATTAGTTCTAATAACGTAAAAAAGTATATAGCTTAATAATAAATTGATTAAAATATAGTATTTATAGTAAGCAATGTTTAATCACAGAAAATCTGTACTAAATAGAGTTTTAGTTAAGTTATATTAATCTTTAAGCTTCCGCTTTAAAGCAACACTAGAGCTATTTTGGGACGGACCTCGTCATTTTGAACCAGGTTCAGGTGACGAGGATGACACCTGAGCTGACACCTCCCTCTCCACACCACACCTGCGGGAAGACGTTTGGCCCGACAGATATAACGTGCAAGAGACCCCCTTACACAACGGTTCTTCGTTGGAATCGAGCCTCGAATCTGAAACCCTTCGGTTCCGAAGCCGAGACCTTACCACCAGGCCACCACGGCCTCCTGTATTGGTATCATTATTTTACTTTGTTATTCCAAATGTACTTAATACTTGCAACGTCTTTTTTTACTGTAGGATTTATTATATTTTACTAATATCGCCATTTTACTTTAATATATGGTGTTGAATACCTAATTGAATCAGGACCGTGAACCTATACTTCCTGTCTATCACGAAACCTCGGCATGTAAATCCTTTTTACTATATTTTTTACATTTATAATTTGGATTATTACAATGGCGACTTCGGATAAAATTGCAAATAAAATGGCGCAACTCAAGAGAAAAAGGAAAACTACTCGCGGAAAAATTACTCGTTTTTCTTTTACAGAATTTACTTTATATTTGCAAAGTCTTTTTGTTTACTGTGAAATAAATATATTTTACTAACATTGCCGTCGTACCTTAATAACTTTCTTCCATACTCTCAAATAAAGGTGCAATGACAACGATTTACAAAGAACTGGTGTGCAGTAGTTAAACAATATTATTTTTTAACATAGATTTAGTATTTTTACACAATCTATCATGTGACTCTTGGCGAGTTTTTTGAAGGTTAATAGTTCGAATGCCCTTAATAACGCCCAAAGATCGAATCTATGGTTTAGTAGCGTTTTCCCCAATTAATTGAAACAAAAACTTCACACAAGACTACATTTATCATCACAAAATCACATACATAATTCTATTTATTTTATTCATTGCGTTTTTGAACGAGCTTTTTTAAATCTTTCTGAAATCATAGACCAACAAATAAAAAAACAGTTGTTGGATTTGGTTCAAAATTTAAAAGTCGTTTACACTATATATGTTGCATCGAATTTTATTCGTCTACGTCTCATTCTTAATTTTGCAGCTAGCGTGTTGACTTAAATTCCAACAACTGAACAGACAGACTTCCTCAGAGAGAAAAGAAATTGGTAGATATCTACATGTTCGGGTAAAGGTTCTTAATCAAATTTCCTCCTTTGAATTAGAATTCAAACGCTTTGAATTAGAATTAGAAAACGCTTTCAATTAGAATTCAAAGCGTTTTCCAATTATCTTTATAACAGAAAGACAGAAATTTGTCAAAATCTCGAATTCGAAGTTAGTGTTTCGATTTTAGTGTTTACAATTATTTCTGCATTCTGAGTAAGCAAGGAATTAAGAATAAAAATAAAGAAATATGAAGTTTATAATTTTGCAAGAGCATTCAGGGTCATAGTAAATTATGAGATATGCTTTTAAAAAGAGACTATATGCGTTACACTCTGATAATATGTCAGAAGAAACCATTAAGGCATCCGACTATGTTAAAAACACTGGTTATCGACTACATTGGTGATGTTTTTTTTTTATCATTATTTCTTGCAGTTCGGACTTTTCTCTTTCCAAAATAGTTTATCTTTTCTGGGAAAAGGAAGGCCTAACTTATCACCAAGGGGAATTTTAAGAAATAAAAATATATTCCAAGTTAAAATTCGCTTCTAATTATAATTTTAATTTTCATAAAAATTCTCCACCATATCTCAACAACTAATAGAGGTATTAACATAAAAATTAAAGCGTGTGTTTTAAATGATGTGGACAATGAAATGAGCCAAAAGTTTCATTGTTGGTGAACTTCTTTTTCATTTATCGGTATTTTTAGAAAAATTAAGTTGTGAATTTACGGAAACAATGCATATATGCGTATATTTTTACTCATAACTTCTATGTATCAGGATATTTTTCATTGATTTTGGTTCATTTCATTCATTATTCAATTCTATAACTTGTGTACTAAGAAAAATGGGATGGCTGAATTACCATTTTGTGTAGAGCGTTAACCGTTTTGGTTCAATTTCATTAAAATACAATAAAAGTTTTATTATTTTTCAAAATATATTATATTTTCACATAACGGTTTTTGTATTTATAGTGTTTGTAATCGATAGCACGTCTAAAAACCATAAATAGAGTTAAAAAAATTCAATTTTTCAAAACTTTTCCTTCAAACGTAGTCGGATACCTTAAAAATTTCGCCATGATTTGAAAACAAAAATAAAATCTTACTTCTTTTCCTGTTTCAAAAAAAATATTTCATTCCTTCCTATTTTATATTTAATTTTCATCTTCATCAACTCCACAAATTCAATACTACTTCGACACTTCTTTATTTTTTTTGCTCCAAAATTTATAACGAATCTCCGAAGGTAAAGCATTTATATATCGCTCCCGTTGATTTAATTAATTTTTCTGCAAACATCACTTTCCCGTCAGCATCCATCAAGAATAAAAACCTTCGGCTGACGACGAAAATTATTAATTGTAGCTCGGACGGAAAATCAGCTGAAAAAATACTTACTCAGGAGTTTCTCACGATCATTTGATATCCACGAGCGGATTTATGGGCGTCGCGTAAAAAACAATAATCGTTACTTTCCCGGTGATTTATGCATAAAAGCTGACAGTCGTGGAAATCGGAACGAATTAGTTTCGATTCAAGCACATTGAAATGTTTCCAGTTAATATTAAATGACTGTTCTTCTTATTCCTCTTGGGTGAAGTTAGAGCAACTTGCTAAACAATAATCTAAATTTGATTCCACATTTTGCACACATTTTACGTATATACAGGGTGTATCAAAAACCTTCAGCACGGCTTTTTTCCCCTTTAATATTGATCATTGCCATATACTATAAATTGCAAAGTTGTGTAAAAAATATACAAAATGTTATGAAATCGATTTAAATTTTCAGGGAATTAAACTTTAAAAAATACAAAATTCAAATTTTTTATATGGACCCTATACAGAAAATTTCCAATGAGTAAAATGTGTCTCCTAAACTGTTGTTGTCTAATGCCAATGTTGATCATGCCAAGCCCGAATGAGCGGAGCTTTTTCGAATTTTGGCTGAAGTGTTTGCTCGAACACACATGACACAACCCTTTTTAGGGGGTGGTCGTACTCTTTCATACACACATTCATCCATCCGCAAGTCAGAATTTTGCTCCGAATCAGAGACCGACTTATCCCTGATTCAGTTCCCCTAGAGGTATCGGTGTCCTAGACTAGTACGGTCATACACGAAATTTCATCATTTTATCATAAAATGCCTCAAAGATATGAAACTACATAAGCGCTGATTTAAATCATTTTTCGATGCCTGGATACGAGTTCGCGAAAGAGAAAAACTCATGTCATATGCTCGTGTTTTAGAAGTGGTAAACAAATTAGCAAAGAAAGTAATGATTGAATAAATAAATAGTAATTTTGTTACTTATCGTTTCAAGAGTACTAAAAATTTGTAGAAATAATAACTCAAAAGAAAGATTGTATAAGTTCTTTTACAAGTTCATTGACTGTTATATTTTAAAATTTAATTAATAAATTTTTTAAATATTTTTCAGGAAGCATAAATTTTAAAATTCGAATTTAAAATAAAATATCTGTAGCATATTTTATTTCCTTAAAATGCATTCCTGTGACGATCTATTTTCTCTGAAGCTGTAAACATTTGCATTTTAATTTATATTCGACCCTTCACCAAATTTATTTTAACATATATTTAAGAATTTTTAAGTAAAAATTCTTAAATTTGTATGAAATTTTAATTTCAATTTTCTTATTTTTTAAAATTTAATGCTCTGAAAATTTAATCGACTTCACAGCATTTTGCACTTTTTGTAAGCAGATTTGCAATTTACAGTACAAGTCTGTGATCAATATTTAAGGAATAAAAACCCACAGTCAGAGTTTTTTAGATACCATGTATGATGAAGGTGGCGGGGTGGTCGGCTGTATGCAAGAAGAAGAAGACCATTTATAATGATAAATCTTGATTATTTTTCAAATTTTTATCTTAAATAAACCCAAGTTAATTCCTTTCTAAAAGTCTCTCTTATTTACTGATCCAGTTACGCTTCTTTATTTAACCTCTTCGTCTTCCGTAACGTGTCTAGCACGATGAAGCGAAACTTCTGCGTTGCTGCCGTAACACGCAGCAAGCGTTCTTCTACATTTTAAAACTTTTATGCATTTAAAACGCTTTGTAAATATTTACTTGCTTGAGTTTTTATTTTTGTTTATTCTAATGCGGCGAAAAACAGAGGACAGCTTGGAAGAAATTTTCGCAATTAGAAGAAGACGACGAAAAGATTAACTACATTTAACATGCTTTCTAGAAAACAGTAAAATCAGTAAGTTCTCATGTTCCAGAGTAAAGGGACAAAAATCCTTAATGTTTGCTACGTTCTTTTTGTGATACCAAAAGTTTCCTATCCTAAATCCACACGTGTCAAAAAAATATGCATAAAATTCTCATTGAAAATCAAAAGGGAAAAAAATTTCTTTCCCTTTAGCTCTTTGTTTCTTTGATTTAATTAATTTAATTTTGGTTTTAGTTAATTGTTTTATTTGTATTTTTTTATTCTTTGTATACCTATTCATAAGTATCAATGAATACTGAATATAGATGGCGCAATATGCTCCAACTCATATGTATGTTTGGAATGTGAGGGAAGCGCTCTTGAGATATTTTTTGTAAACAACCATTTCCGGTGTGGACGGAAGCAGGCAGCGCGCTCGCTCTCCGTTAGTGGCAAAAGGTACTTTTGTGCTCTCGTTGTTAGTGGCACTTTCTATATTTCAATATATATATTATGTTTCCTTGTATATCTATGATCAACATCCATGTATATATCTATATACATTTGTGTGTGTGTGAAAATAAACAAGAAAAAGTAAAGAAAACTTTTTCTTTGGATTAAATGGTCAACCTGCGCTTACACTTTTCTAATCTTGTATCACGATGTAAACGGTAGTCAGTTTTATCATCGCTTCTTATAGATAAGTTATGCCTCCCGGGATATAATAAATTATTAAAGTCCTAAAAATGAAAAAAAAAAGTTATTCTATTTGCCCTGGCAACTTCTTAAACATGATTAGATATATAAACAGACGCTGATTGACTGCACCTTAAAAATTATTTCTCTCTATTTATCAACCTATCTCTAAAATCAGCTAATTTTTCCTTGACATACGAATATGGGATTAATAAAAATTTGCCTATATTTGAGAAAGACAAAGAATGTACAAAAAATGAAAGGTACTTTCAGAATATCTTTTATATACTATTATATACTAGCTGTCTTTGATGACCAACTGTTTTGCCAGATTTATTGCTTGTATCTGATATCAGTTAAAACGATTAGATATAGATTATTATAGATTAAGTCTTATTATTTTAATTGTCTTTCATATTACACAAGTAATTCCGTCATTTATTGTTATATTTTGTATAATTATTTATACCCAAAATATACTAATCAAAGTTATCTGTAGATGACACTGCGTGTGCTCCCTAGATTATACAATAAGAGAGTAAGTGACAAGAAGTTGCCATGTTGTTCTGAAATATTTTATTTCCATCAAAACTCAAATTATCATCAGAATTAAACATTCAAATTTAGCGGCCTTTTTCTCTCGAGTTCTGTTATCCAAAACTTCAAACTTTACTGAAAACTCAATTTCGGAATTACTGGTTTGAAAATTTTATCTTTCCCAGCTGCCAGCCATTGTTGGAATGCTCGAACAGTAAATGTGGCTTGGGAGTTATTTTGTTCAGTATATCTTTTCTCCCCTTTTACACAATTTGTGACATTTCAAAAGTGAGAAGATAATCCAGATTTTTTTTTCTTTCGGGAAGTAATACTATTTTCCTTAAAAGCGTGTCATTCGCTTGGGGCATAATATGTTCTTACTTTTTTTGCTACTATATACTGATGTTCCAACGCTTCTTAAGATATATAACTTTAGTAGACAGTATGGATTGTTCCATAGTGGATATTTTTATCGATTATATATGAATTTCAGTCAATAAGACTCGCAATTTATGCATAATATTCTCCTATTTATTGTATACTTCCAAATGCAGTTGAAAACATTTCCATAAAAATGGGTGCAAACATACAAAAAATATATTGATAAAATAAAGTACAGTTGTTTTTTCGGACATCAAAAAATTGGCGAAAAAAATTAGCTTATGTATATTTTTTCTCCCTTTTTACACACTTTGTGATATTTCAAGAGCAAGAAGATAATCCAGAACTTCCCTATGCAGTTGAAAACATTTCCATAAAAATGGGAGCAAACATTCCAAAAATATCTAATACTATAATATGAGGAATGGTTGCCAAGTCGAAAATCGCCCCAGAATTAATAAACTCCGGTAAACTTGGGGGTCTGGGGTCTTTGGCCACGAGGAATCGATTGGCGCTGGTTTTGAAGCGCTACGGTCGAGCAGTTCGAAGTTACAGATAGGATATTTTCAAACTTTATTAGTTCGCCATAATGGCTACTTAAATTTTCAAGCGGTAACGTTCTGCCATCTATAGCCAATATGGCGAACTAATAAAGTTTTATGTTTATGCTGTTATAGGTTTATAATATGTTTCTTATGTATGTATATATGTTTGGTTTTTCTAAATAAATTTGTCAAAAATATTGAACTTCAACACACTTCAATCTTTACCTTTACTTTACCTTTGTATAGAATAGTTCCCTTTCCCAACTCTTACTTTGTTTAGAATAGTTTACAATGGTGCACTTTAACCGGTTATCTTTTCACCAATGGTTTCACAAATTTTCTTATGGCATGTATTGTTTTGATAAATCACAATTGAAAATTTAAATCTTAGAGTTAGCTTCGATACCTGTTTTCTCCGAGCGGAGCTCGGTCACCCCCTGGTATGGATAAAATAAAGTATAGTTGTTTTTTCGGACATCCAAAAATTGGTGAAAAAAATTAGCTTATGTCTTTAGCTATCTTTCTCCCCTTTTACACATTTCAAGAGCGAGAAGATAATCCAAAACTTCCATATGCAGTTGAAAACATTTCCATAAAAATTGATGCAACAATTTTGAAAATAAATTTATGAAATAAGATATAGTTCTTTTTTAGGGCATCACCAAATTGGCAAAAAAATTAGCTTATTTGATAGCATCTGTAACGAATAAAGTTCATAGAAAAAGTTATCTATTGAAAAGGAAATCACTTCACTCAATCTAATGGAAGGACAATTTTATGATGAACTATTAACATTGCACAGAAAACATAAATATTTACCTATAAAAATAGCTCATATTTGACAATAGTACATATATCACCAACTTAAGGTATCCGACTACGTTCAAAATAAAATTTTGAAAAATTGTATTTTTTAAAAACTAATGATGGGTTTTAGATGTATTGCCAATAATAAACACTATAAATACCTAAACGATTATTTGAAAATATGATATATTTTGGGAAATAGGGAACATTTCAGTAAATTTTAATGAAATTTAACCGAAACGGTTCCCACTGTGCATAAAATTGTGACACAGCAATCCTACTTTTTTCGCACACAAGTTATAGAATATAATGATGAAGGAAATGAACCAAAATCTTAAAAAAAAATGCTAAGATGCAAAGAATTCATGAGTACAAATATACGAATATATTCATTTTTACCCTAAATTTACAACTTAATTTTTCTAAAAAAATTCTGCAAATGAAAAAATATATCACCCATAGTACAACTTTTGGTTCATTTCATTGCCCATACCATTAAAAACACGTGCTGCAATTTGTATGTAAATACCTCTATTGGTTTTTTCGATATATCATGTTAACGGCGGATAATTGTTATGAAAGTCAAAGTTTTGAGAAAATCGAAGCTAATGACAAATTTCAGTTGAAAAAGTTACCTGTGACCCCGGAAGATATTTCAGACTTTCCTTCTGTTAGAAAAGATTCATTGTTTTTGGAAAAGAAATGTCTCAACTACAAGAAATAAAAAGAAGTTTTAAAAAATCACCAATGTGGTCAATAATCAGTGTTTTTAACGTAGTCGGATACCTTATTTTTAAAAATTGAAAGTAACTCTCAATATATTATTGATGACATTGCAACAATGTAATAACGAATTTATACAGAAGATCTACGCCTTAATCATTTAATGCCAATATACGAAATTCTGAGTGGTTCCGTATTAAAGCTTGTGAACTAACCATAGATTAACTTTTTGGCGCTTTTACTTTCATCCTATGTTTGGCGCAGCATGGCCAGAAATAGCCTTTGTGCCATCAAATCTTATCTTCTTATCCTATCCTACCCTGATACTTCTATTAACATTTATTCCAACTGGTATATTATCTTTTCTACTCTATATAATAGTATATTACCTTCATCCTTGCATACAGCCGACCACCCCGCCACCACTGAACGTAGCAGTATCGACAGTATTACTTTCATCCTA
>JAPMOQ010038049.1:59871-77484 GCA_026543055.1 Argiope trifasciata | reverse complement strand
CCGCCACCACTGAACGTAGCAGTATCGACAGTATTACTTTCATCCTATGTTTGGCGCAGCATGGCCAGAAATAGCTTTTGTGCCATCAAATCTTACCTTTTTATCCTATCCTACCCTGATACTTCTATTTACATTATTCCAACTGTTATATTATCTTTTCTATTCTATATAATAGTATAGCAGTAATATAGCAACTAGTATATAACTAGATTTTTGTTTATACTGTCGAGATCTGATTCCTTCGTAACTTTAATATTTATGAAAGAAGAAATTTATGCTTTACTCTGCACCATTGCCATTATTTATCTTTAGGAAACATATAAACTATAACCCATAAATCAGCATTTGTATTCATAGATGACATGAAAAAACATAATACAGTATGAGTTTGATATCACCATAACTATTATCAAGTGATGATTTCATTGAGATAAACATCTAACAGCGATCAGCTATTATTAAATAAACCATATTAAAATTAAGTAAACATCACAATGGCTAAGTAGAGTAAGGTGATTTTTATTTAGAAAAAGGTTTTTTATTGTGAAAATTAAGGTATCCGACTACGTAAAAAACACTGGTTATTGAACACATTGGCAAATATTTTTATAGTGTTATTTCTTGTAATTAAGACTTTCCTCTTTCCAAACCTGTCAAACTTTTCTAGGAATAGGAAGGCCTCACCTATCATCCAGGGTCACACATTTTTTCAGCTAAAATTTGTCTTTAATTTCAATTTTCTCAACACTTTAATGTTCATAAAAATTATCTACCGTTAACATGGTATCTCAAAACTAAAGCATAAAAATTTCTGCGTGTGTTTTAAATAATATCTTTAATGAAATGAACCAAAAGTTTTAATGTTGGTGAACTGCTTTTTAATTCATGGGCGATTTTAGAAAATTTATTAAAAAAATGCATGTATACGTATATTTTTACTGTGGACTTCTTTGTTTCTCAAAATGTTTCTTAGCTTTTGGATCATTTCATTCAACACTATATTCTTATAACTTGAATACAAAGTAAATTAGGATTGCTGCATTACCATTTTGCGAAGAGTGTTAACCGTTTTGGTTTAATTTCATGAAACGTTTCTACAAATATTCGTATTGCTCAAAGTATTTTATTTTGCTCATAATTATTTTTATATTTATAGTGTTTATAACTGACAACAGATGTAGAAATCATAAATGGTTTTTAAAAAATCGAATTTTTCAAAAATTTTCCTTCGAATGTAGTCGGTCACCTTAAATTAATGTATTTTCTGATTTTTAAACTATTTTTTATTTTTTGGTTGCTGTCTATTTTTTCTTATGTACTTATTTTCTTCTTTTTCTATATGAAGTATAATGAAAGTAAAATATTCATCAAAAAATTAAAACTCAAGAATTTTAAGAATCTACACGTTTTACATCTCCGTGAGTTTGAAAAACGTAACTTTCTAAAATGTCTGTATGTCTATGATAAAGATTACACAAATACACTCTGAGCTCAAATACACTTTGAGAGTTACAATTTCGTCGTTACATACATTTGTTCTATCCAATTTTGAGGAAGATTTATTCAGCGAATGTCTAAATCTCCGGTTGGAAGAATAAAAATGAACAAGAGATCTACAAAACAAAGAGAATCATATTTAGCATCTATATTATAAATATCTATCAAATTTAATAAAATATCTATAAAATTTAAATTGTCCATGATTTTACATTTAGAATAAAACAGGGTGGATTTTTTTCCTGCTTCTAAAAATACGTATAAAATTCCGTACTTTTAGAAGCATGTACACGCGATAACTCAAAAACGTTATGTATATTAAACATATGAAATTTGGTATTTTCTGACAAATTTGATTTTATGGCAGCAGATGAAATTCTATATCAATTTTCGGCTTGAATCTCTTGGGAAAATATACCTATCCGACTTTATTAGATAATACACAAAAAAAAGTTTTGGGGACACTACTCCGGACCGTTTCATTTATTATTTTGTTAATTTGTCAACTAAATAGCACGGGTGAAATTCCAGGTTATTGTTACAGATCACGTTAGTTTAGCTTGTGGTGAGTGTATGGTGTGAGAACACAATCAGTAGAAAACGGCAATGAGGCTTATTTACTTGAAGACACTAATACAAAGACGTCAAATACACAGACGACAAATATGTCCAGCCGAGACGTACACACAGGACGACACACAGCAAACAGTAAATAGTAACCCACAGGTAGTTATTGACCACAAAACATGAAGAGGTTCAACAGAACTCAGCAGGAGACGAAATCTTCCTAGATTCAGTCTACGTCTTAGTAAGTCTCTCCAATCAGCTGAAGTTCTTTCCACTGTCTCCTCGCTTTAGCTGCACAACCGGCTGTCGACTCACTTTTTCTCACAAAACTCGATGCTAGTTACAGCTCGACTCCGCTTCCCGATTCCAATTCAATTCAATACTCCTTGCAAATTGTGAGTGCCGGCCTTTTATAGTTCCCGGGAGGTGGGCGATAAAATTTTTCCCTTACTTTCCATCAGTATCCATTATGTCGTCAAATTCGTCGTCAAGCATTGAGATAATTTATGTGACACCCGATTGGGTTGATCGTAAAACTGCCTTTCTTCTGATGAAACTATTCATGCTTGGGAGCAAAATTACAGGTCTGTAACATTATTTTAGAAAATCACATCCAGTAATTTCTTCACTCTCAGAAAAAGAAATTTTAAACAGTATTTTTTATCGAAAATGAATATGTTGAGATTTTATTTGTTTTTTTTTTCTCATCTTCTTGTAGTTTTCCAAAATTTATCCGTAAAATTTAAATTTAATAAATGGCAAGTGATAAACATGAATCCGTCGTTTATTATCTATCGGTAAATTTATTTTACTTTCTCAACTAAACAATAAAAACTTTTATGTGAATTCTCAACCCTAAATTTTTAATTTGATAAGCAAATTTAAGCATTTTCCCTATCAACTCATTTCTTTTCAAATTATATTAAATTCAACTGCTTCCTCAGCAATATTCTTCATTTCTTTAAATAAACTACAAATCAAAGAACTATTTTAGAAGGGCATTTTAAATAATAATATTCAATAAGGCAAGATATAAAATATATGAGTCGTAATTGTTAGAAAATATTCTTCTTCTAAACAATATCTGAAAGAAAAACAGAATTCAACAAATGACAGAACTATTATAAAAAATCTGTAATGCTTGAATAATTTGAGACCTAAAGATTTGACTTTTGCATTAAAATGATATTTCTAGATGTATGTTTTATACTGAAATTTTTATGATATTTAAATTAAAGAAAACAGAACAATTCAAATCTGATCTGCATTTAAATTTTATGATATGAAAATGACATTCATATCTAAAGCCCAAACTAAATATACGTTCCACAAGAAAAAGCTTACTATTTGATAAATGCAATATAAAAAATATAAATATAATTCAAGCAAAAACATATAAAAAAATAAGCGGTAAGAACATTCTATTCATTCTTTACAGACATTAAATTCCAAATATACATTCATGAATTAAAATAATCATTTCATGTATATTTTTCAGAAAAGTATCCATTCATTTGGAATAAAAAAAAACCCATCCCTATAGTCTTCAAAGTGTATATGCTTATTAAATGATGTCTTTATTTACATTATAAAAAAATCAGTTGCTTGTGTAATTCCTTTTTTCTTTTTTAAATATACTTAACGTTTCAACACTGGAATTATTTTAGAACCATATTAAATTTTTGTAAAAATAAATAAGTTCACTACCGGATTCTAAAATAAATCATTCCATCACTTCTTCATTCTGAGGCTTTACAAAAATTCAATTTCCCAGATAATAAAAATATCCATTCATTTCAAATAAAAGAAGTAATAAAAGAAAGTTTAATTCAATTCCTACTTAAGACAATAAAGAATTTTTTTTTAAATTTATGTTTCTATTTATTAAATAACTATCAAAATTATATATTTTCGAAAGAATTGAACTCGCATTCTTCACCTTTACTTGAAAAATACAGAAATCTTTGCATTTTGCCAATTGAGCTACTGCCTCTTAATTTCCATTTTCATTACAAACTGCTAAAATTTATTTAAAGTATTGAATATTAATTATCTTTAATTAATGAATTAATTTTTGAAAAAAATGACATCCCAACAAATTAAAAAAAATGTATTTGAACATGAGTGGATGAATAAAATGTATTTTAATAAAGATTGAAAATTTGAACAAGATATATAAATATATATAGGGAGAGTTTGAACTAATAGTAGGAATTGAAAAATAACAGCCCCACAGTCTTCGAATCATCTCTGCTTATAAAAATATGTCTTTATTTAAATAACTAAAAATCAATTCTATGTTTAATACATTTTTCCTTTTAAATTATATGAAACGTTTTAATGTTGAACTATTTTAGAACAACATTAAATTTTAGTAAATTTAAATAATTTTGTTGCTAGCATTCTAAAGTAGAACATTCCATTGCATCATAGTTCAGAGGTTTCACTAAAAATATACCACAGTCTGTAGTTTTGAAAATCGAAATTTGTTTCGTAAGCTCTCGTTTGATCTTGGCTCCAAGAATAAACCAAATCTACGTGGATTTCATCCTTCAAAATAGTAGAACTCTCGAAAGAAATGTCTTTAAAATTCTTTGCTATCAAACATTTCCCCTACATAAATCTTGCCTGGATTTTATCAAAATGCAGAGTCGGAAAATGCGTATCAAATATTTCCTCGCTTGTTTCTGAACCACTTTATCCTTTCTTATATGAAAAAGAATTTCGAAATACATTTTTGAAAGCCTCATTTTTTTTTAAAGCAGACGATTTCTAAAATCGTGTTCTCATTATGAATACAAGCGAATAAATAAAAGGATCTTTCTCTGCGAGCATTTTTACCAGTTAATACCATATATTTTTTCATTTCTGAATTCTTTGTAAAACCTTTTATTGGAAAAAAAGAATCGTTTGTTATTTGCATAGCGTGACACCAGCAAAAACCGTTTGGGAATTTGTTTTTTTTTTTCTTTTGAGATTTGGAAGCTATGGTCGATGTTTACATAGCTGCTTCTTTGTATAAGTCATGAAATATTAACAGATTATGAAAGATTTTATGTAAAGATTTCTCATCATTTTTGTAACTATATAAACGACAATCGTGTTAGTTATGGAAGTAAGAAATTACCAGCAGGAATCTTGGAAAGTTCCCCCAAAACATTTTCGTTCATTTTTTTAGAACGAATATAAGACTTCTGGAATATATTAAGTCCTTCTAATAGAAAAAAAAATTACTCATTCTTCCAATTGAAAGACATTTTTCCTACGAAATGGAAACTAAGACTTTATAAAAAATGTTGGCATTACAAAGTATTTTAGCATTACAAGGTATTTTATTATATACAATATCTTTAAAGCGGCAATGTCATTATTAAGCTAATACTTTTTGTTTTTTTATGGTTTAAAAACCATCAAAATTTTTTTTTAAAGTTGCACTCTCTAATAAAGGCGTTTGCTCAAATTTTTCGTTAAAGGTATAAAAAAAGTACATATTTTAATCTAATGATGAAACCGAAATGAAAGTAGCAGTTTTTATAACTTAAATCTAAAATTGGAGAAGTTAAAAGAATCTGACTTAAATCAATGAAAGTAAAATTCTTTACTCCAGAGTATGTTATAATTTTCAATTAGATTCGTGGACCTTCATTTTAAAAAATTACACCTGAAAAAATATTAATAGACCACATTTAAAAGAAAAACTTAAACGCATTTACATGAGTTTTAGAAAAAGAAAATACCTCCTGCATTAATGGATTTTTAGTAAATTTTTCAGTATTCATGAAGCAGAATTAAAAAAAAAATAATATAAATATTTATTTTTATTTCGTATATATACTTTTCAATATAAAGAATGTGATAGATCAAGATGCAAAAAATATTTCAGTACATAAATATTTTATTAATATTTCAAGTTATTGTTAATGATCTTTTGTTAGAATTTCTCTATGTTTTGAAAAGGAAACTGAAAAAGACGTCAACATGAAAATATCCCCAAACCTCTTTCAGTTATAACCACAAAGAATTTTTGACATAATAATATATTCAGGAAATATTTTTTAAAAGTTCTTCACGTATTTTCATCGGAATAGATTCAAGGTTTTTAGAACTTCCCAAATTATGCACATTATGATTGTGTATTAAAGAGTTATCATAAACATTCAAAATAATATATTTTAGAAATTTCTGCGGTTTAAATAAAAACAATTATTTACTTCCTGTTATAATAAAACTATTTGAAGCTTCGTTTTTTATTCTTATGTGTTTTAAAAATAGATTGAATGTGTAGTTCTGTCTTAAATAGATTAAAAAGTAAAAAAACTGTAATAGAATATAAAACATTTGGGGTTTAGTTTTAGATCATAAAATAAAATATGTATTGTTTAGAAAAAATAAGTATTTTTATAGCTTAGTAGGATACTTTTAGACCATAAAGTTTCTTTTGTGCTACATAATAAAATGAAGGAAGATGAGTATGGATTTATTATTATCTCAGTGACAGAATCTAAAATAAGATGCAAATTGAAATAATTATATAAACTTTTTGATGATTTCATCAAAAATTTGATACACGTTTTAAATTTAAACATTAACTCTGTATGATTATTTTCATTCAAAAGCCAGTTAATGGTTTCCAGTTATACTTACTTGAAAAAAAAGGCACGAAAAGTGAGATTCCCTTCAAATTCTTTTCTTCCAAAATCTGTCCAAAATTCGAAAATATGAAGCAAGATCATAGGTAAGATCATATACGAAATTCCATGTCTGTTGATCCCTGAGTTTTTATGTTGTCGCACTGAAAGACAATAAGAATGACCTAATTCTAAAAATGCATTTTACAGATGTTATTTAGTCATGCGGAAATTCATCAAAATCTGGAGATCGAATGTTTTGTCTATTGTAATACTTTCTCTTAATATCTTTCTCCTACGAAAAAGAATATTCAAAAAATCTAAATAGCTTTTAAAATTTTCATGTTTTTAAAATATCATGAAATACTTGATTAAAAGATTTTTAACACTATTCAATTGTTTAAAAAAACTTTAACGATAAACTAAAACCTTTTACTATATTTTATGAAAAGCGCGGAGGTAGGCGCACTGGCTTTAGCTGAAAGTACTCATATAATACAGTACTGTAATGAAATCGTAATATATAATTTCCTTACAGTACTCATATAATATTCGTAAAAGTACATTACAACTCAGAGTTTCGTACTGAGACGAAAGAAAACTAAGAAATTTGTAGATAATTAATTTGAAAGCATTTTGTTGCTGGTCCAAAAACAGGAAAGCGTTTTAATGATATGTTTTTTTCAATAATCGGACGAAATAAATTTTTTTCTTATTATTGATTCATCAATAATCTTTTTTTCAAATTTTTATGATTTGTTACATGTGGGATAATATGACATGATAGGTAACAAAAATTATTCAATCGATTTCCAACAATACAAAAAAAGTAGTAATTTAAAGGAATTCTAGCGTAAAATTTCAAAAATAATTTAATTATCGAAATAAGATGGCCATACTTAATAACATATCTCAGATATTTCCAATAAAGTTGGAAACATCAGCGAAGATAAAGATTTTAAGTTTAATTTACAGCGTATCACTGGGTACCTCGCCTTGAACTAATTATAAACTTTGTTTAATTCTTTAAAAACAATAAATGAATCATATATGCTAATGATTCATCTTCTAATTTAATTGGTTTAAAATGCTGGATTTAGCATTATATATTCATCGCCTGATATTACTTTTCGATTTAAAATGCACAGTTCAGTGCTTTGTTCAAACATAAACAAATACGCAGTTCAGTGCTTTGTTAATAAAATCTAGTATAAAAGTTTAAATCTAAATCAAATAATGAAGGTATGGAAACAAAAATGAAATAAATTATCCCAGGTACTTTCAGTGAATCAAAAACTTAAAGCGAAACAATGTGAAGTGATGTTTAAATCGCTGTACGAAACTTGGTGCTTGAATTAATTAGAAAATTAAAAGAAACGCGATGGAATTTCTGAAATGAGACAATGACGAGTATTGATGATGATGTTGCTTTGACCTATATTGGGGTTTTCTGGATCAATGCGATCGATTTTGTGGTTTATTTTTCTCTCTCTCTCGATTACATAGGTGTAACAAGGTAACAAGAAACTGCAACTTCTTTTCCCAATTTACCTGAATAATAATAAGCTCTAAGCTGACTTTTTCCGAAGCACGAAATTTTTAAAAGGCATTTTCTATCTGATCATCATAAAATTATCGTATTAGTAGGCTTCACTAGTTGAGCATTTGTGGGAGAAATAGCGAGTTTAAGCAGTCGTAATTACATTTAAATTTCATGACTCTGTAGTTACCTGCTGTACTTCTGTACTTATTTTCAAGCGTGAAAGACTTTAATGTGAAGAATGGTTTTTAAGGAATTAAGATACTTTTTCATTTGATAACTATGTACCTTTGTATCCTCATTCAAGTCAGGTTTAATAAAATGTAGTAAGGTGTAGTATTATATATATATATATATATATATATATATATAGATAGATAGATAGATAGATAGATAGATAGATAGATAGATAGATAGATAGATAGATATAGATATAGATATATAGATATATATAGATATAGATATATAGATATATATAGATATAGATATATATATATATATAACAAAATAAGACAACCGAATCAAAACAATAATCAATAGAAAAAGAAATCCGGCCTGAAAACTTCGTCTGGAGCCACTTTCAAGCAAGGATTCCAAATAAGTGATTTTTTCTGTGAGGCATCGGTGGACAATGGCCAAAAGTATTGACACCTCGTGACCTAAAAATCCCCCGAAAATGAATCCAAAATCTTTTTTTTTATTATTAATGACAAAACAATCTTCATCTTCAATTTTACTTTGGATAATTTTTAGGTATTTGAAAAATTGCTTCCCCGTGTAGTAATTATAACTGCCTGTACTACAGGTAACAAATCTAAATTTTATTGTTTTTTTTGTGAAATTTGGATTTTGGATTTTTTAAAAGATAACAAAATTTATAAAATTAATACTTTTGACTTTGAAAATTTATATACCAACCTGCCCCATGAGAAATTAATAAAGGTCTGTACTCATATATATGACGAATATTTAAATGAAAATGTGATTAATAAACATAACTGGCTGGTTTTATGCAATTTTAATATTACCGAAAATTATGTCTTCAATGGTATTGATTTTTATAAACAAGTTAAGGGTATTCCAATGGGTACAGCTTTCTCAAGTGCTTTAGCCAATATTTTCCTACATCATTACGAGAAAAAATAATTAGTAATTACTTAATAAACGGATGGAGATTTATTGATGATTTAATTTTGATTAACTTAGATAATACCAATATTGTTACTAACTGCTATCGTAAAGAATTAACTTTATGATTAACTTAATGATAAAACAATAGTCGGTATCTATGATAAAAGAGACGAATTCAAATTTAATATAATTAAACTCTGTAATTATCACTCTAATCTTAACTCTAAAATTTTCAAAAAATTTAATTTTCTCACAATTCTATAAAATTAAACCAATTTGTAATAAAAAAATTACTTTTCTAAAGGAAACAAACAGTTTTATTAAAAATTTAAACAATAATGATTTTCCCAAAAACTACTGCAATATAAATATTTTAATAAAAAAAGGAATAATGAAATATTAGTGAAATAGATGGCGCTAATAAATTCCATTTATCTTTAGTTACACTGTAGTAGTATTATTGGAAAGGGAGAACGGTTGTTGGCGGCTGGGTCAGTACACTTTTGCTTTTCTTAATTTTGAGTCATTAATTGTGATTTTCTTATGTAGTTTTGCTTTTTATATATATATTTGTTTCATTTGTTGATGCTTTTCAACGTTTTGCTTTGTTTTTGTCTTTTGCTGTTTAAATCGGTATGTCTCTTTTTCCTTCATTTTCGGGGGATTTTCGGGTCACGAGGTGTCAATATTTTTGACCATTGTCTACCGATGCCTCCCAGAAAAAATCCTTGGAATCCTTGCTTGAAAGTGGCCCCTGACAATGTTTTCAGGCTGGATTCTTTTTCTATTGATTATTGTTTTGATTCGGCTGACTTATTTTGTTAATTAATTTATATTCATTTGTATTTTAGTTGTAGCTGCATTTGCTCTCTCCAAATACAATGATTGATTTGCAAACATTTTAATTCTTAAAACTTATTTGAATCAGTAATGATTTTAGTTTCGATTCCGGTTTTGGTTTCGTTTCCGGGGTTACCTCTGTTTCTGTTTCGTTTAAATAATTCTTTGAATATAGCATTTTGAATTTGTTTCATTAATTGGTTCTTGTTCATTTACCTTTCATTTTGTGAATTTCGGCCAAGTTGGTTTCATTTTGGTTTTTGTTGATCAGGAAAAGGGTTTTGATTGTTTTAATAATTTTATATATATATATATATATATATATATATTCATATATATATATATATTCATATATATATTATTGAATAAAAAGAAACAACACTGAACAATATCATATAATGTGCTACCTAAAAAGTAATTTCCTATTTTATCTGTATCAAATTAAGAAAAATGATTATAAATTTTAGAATTTTCTTTTCATTACACCAAGGTTGTAAACATTCTTTTGGTATGGAATATGTATTCTACTACAGAATGAAAAGATTTTATTTCTAAATTTGCAATTGTATTTTTTTGAATGCTAGCTTTCATTTAGATTTGCTTTGGGGACTATTTAAATTAGTCCTCAATATTGTATCTATCTCTAGTAGCACACAAAGGATGTGTAATATTGTATAATTTTGATAAATGTTCTCAATATTGTTTAATATTTTGGAATATTTTTTTAATATTTTGAAATACTGTTTAATATTTTGGAATATTGTTGAATAACACAAAATATCGCACTATATTGTACAATATAGTGCAACAGACTGTACTACCTGACATTGGAATTATAATTCCAGAATTACTTGATTAATGCTAATTTCATTCATATTGAAATATATTTCTAAAAAGAATTTTTTTTGGCTTTGTCAAACTTCTGATTTTGGGAATATTTTATTTATTAAGGGTAGAATGGACGACAAAAATGCAAAAAAATCGAGGAAATCTAAGATTTTTTAAATTTTGATATTTTATGTATATTTAGAGTGTTACGTTGTTTACAAAAAGAATTATTTTAATTGCTTAATTAATTTGTCCAATATTAGCGTTTTTTATTGACATTAGGATGCCACGCCCACTTGTTTATATTTAGATAACTGCAGTATGACAGAGTTTCGCTTTTCTAAAAACAATTCCGTGGGGCTCATTCAAAATGTTTATTTTATCATGTTGTTTTACAATGGCAGATGTTAAAGAATTCTACTTCTGCTTTCTCTTGCTGTTTGTTTTAGTTTATTGATTCTTTCATCATACGTTTCATATTCAAATTACTCGTTATTTTTTCTTTGAAATTGAGTACACAAGTAGTTCTTTTCCAAGTCAAAATTTGAAATTTGTTTTATTTTATATCACATTTTTTGTTCTACTTTATCAGAATTAAGTTTTAAAATGTATTTAATTAGTTCCCTCTATTGAAAGCTAGTAAAGTTGAGAGAATGTATAATCTGGGATATTATTATTATTATTATTTTTTTTTTGGCTTATTTGAAGAAAATATATCTAAAGGTAGTTTTCGCTTCATCACAGCTCAGAAAAAGGGTCAGAAATAAGCAGTACAAAATGAAGAATAATTCTTTCATCATATAAAAAAACAAAGAATTGAAAAATAATTCAACAATAAAAAATCAGGTGCAAAAAAGTAACTTATGCAGCAGGTGCATTTTGATCTGCTTCATATTTTGCATTGTATTTTTTATGACTGCAGACATAATTTAAAAATATTTGATAAATAAAAAGTGATTTATATGGTTCATGAAATGATATAAAAAAAATATGACCTTTATTTGAAGGTTTTTTTTTCTTTTGAAGGAAAAAAAAAAGTTACTTTATCTTTACCAGCAGTATTTCATATATACATTTTGTGCATTCTTATATAAATGCAATATTATGTATATTTATTTGCATGTATTTCACAAAATAAATAATTATTTCGATATATTTAACAAATTTTAGTTGTTTTAATTTTTTTCCTATTCTATAGGAATCATTTAAATATATTATCGCCTTTTTCTCAAAATGAAATTTTATGATGCTCATCAATTTTTTAAATAGTCCATGCGCATCAAATTTTTAATTACAGCTGTGGAATTTTTCTGTTATTCTATATAAACTTAAAATTATACAATTTTGCATTTATAAATGAATTATGAGTCTTAAATTTTTTTATTGAAGGCCTCGAGTAATGTTACTGTACTAATTTTTTAAAAATTTTCAAAAAATGTCAAATTTTTTAAGTTTTGAAGTAAAAATTATACTTTTAGAAAGTTTAAGCATGCAAAACCTTTTGAAGAATCATAAAATGTATCTAGAAAAACTGAAATAATCAATTTATGTTCGATTTTAATGCGCATGGAACAATTTGAAATTTTAGAATATTTATTTATTTATTTTTTCTTTTTATTCTAAAAAATCAAAAAGTTATCAATGAATTTTTATGAAATTTTTTGCAGTATTAGAGTGATATAATACATTTACCATATAAATTTCAAAAATAATATCTCGAAAATCGGGAAATTATGGTTTCGAAGTTCATTGAACCCTTAATACACATTCTGTTATCTAAATGTCAAACAAGTAAATGCATGTTGCTATAATTTATTATTATAAGTTACCCCTAACGGAAAAATTTATGTTTTTTACATTTTTATCTGAGAAAAATATCCTTGAACAATCCGATATCCTTGCTGCAATTATGGAAGTAACATAATCCTACAATAATATTTTCTATCAACATTCGGGATCGGATGCGCCTTCATAACATTAGGGGAGACCAGTAAGAAAATGAGTGAACTGACAAAATGACTTTGATTACGTTTCGATAACACACAATCAATTCAGCCTCCAGAAAATTCGATTATTCTCATTCGCAAGAACTTTAACTGTCACTTCAAACTCAGTTTTTGGAAGTGGTATGCCCAGTTAAAAAGAAATGCATTCAGTCTTCATGTCATCATATCTGATGACAGAAAAAATTCCCAAAGTTCAAGAATGCAAAAATTTGAGACATTTTTTACAGAATACCGACAGGTTTTAGAGAATTCAGGCTTCATCAAAGCTTATGATATATCCGACAAATTTCAACCGCTTTTGCAGTATTCTCTCCGTTAATATAAAATAGCCTTATAAATTCGTCTCTTGGTTTTCTTGTAAATATGATCTT
Organism: Argiope trifasciata; assembly: GCA_026543055.1. Classification (NCBI taxonomy): domain Eukaryota; kingdom Metazoa; phylum Arthropoda; class Arachnida; order Araneae; family Araneidae; genus Argiope; species Argiope trifasciata. The sequence goes on along the minus strand of JAPMOQ010038049.1, from coordinate 64,076 downwards.
TTGGCAGGTTCAAGCACCTGAAGGAAGAAACAATCTTCCCTCACAACTTATTAAATTTCATTTAAAAACCACGCTTTCCGCTTGGGTTTCTCTGAATAGTGTTTAATCTGTCCACATCCCCGATTGCCGGGTTTGGCCTGGTGATAAGATCTCGGCTTCGGAACCGGAGGGTTTCAGGTTCGAGACTCGATTCCACCGAAGAGCCGTCGTGTGAGAGGGTCTCTTGCACATTAAATCTGACAGGTCAAACGTCCTTCCGTTGGTGTGGTGTGGAGAGGGGGTTGCCAGTTCAGGTGTCGTCCTCGTCATCTGACCGTAGTTCAAAATTGCGAAGCCCGTCCCAAAATAGCCCTCGTGTTGCTTTAAACAGGACGTTAATAAAGCCAAACTAAACTAAACTGTCTATATCCATGTATTATGCAAAGTGATGAGTTAACCACATGTTTACGCTGTTATTAATCTTTGAGAATGAACTTATTGGAAATGTTTTACCCCGCCAATTTTCATCATCATTTATGGGTTCTTATCATGCGGTGATAGATTTACGAAGGAAAATAGTAGTTGATGCCATTCGAAAATTTTGAAAGTAGTTGTAGTATTTACTTATTAGTATATTTCAATTAAACATCAATGAACATTCAATGAAAAGGGATCGTGTTCTTACGCGCTGACCTTCCATTGATAGACACTGAATTTTACTTTTGATTGGTTGAGCAGGTAGGCCACTGAAAATTCATATATCGAGAAAGGTGTTTTATATACACTGTGCATGCTGTTTCGGCTTTAATTTAATAATAATTGGTATAGCTCAAACTCCTGAATCAATCAAAATGTTTTATATAAATTGTTAAAGTGATGCATTATATAACGGCTTAGGATTCAGCCGTTTGACATTAGAGTGACTGCAGTGGAGTTGGTGACAAATAAAGTCTCCAAAGATTGGATCCGACCAAAGGAAAGCCTAAATTAAACAAAATTTATTGTGGAAATAAAATGAAATGTTTTATGAACTATTTGCTGATATGTTGAAACATTTGTACAATGACGGTCATTACAGGACCTGATATCACTACCGAACCATATTACAAACATAATGATACGTATTTATATGCTTAAATCTTACATTTGCATATAGGACTAAATAAGTGTCATATACCATACCAAAAAAAAAACTAATGTTTAATGTCAAGTGAAATGATTTATTTTAAATAATGGTGCACAATACTGGACTCAAAATGCATAGCATACTTTTAGAATAAAGCACGAGAGACATACGAATTTAGTATCTTAATGCCGAAATTTCCTAACATAAATTTTTGGTCATACAATTCAAGAAATGGAATAATTATTTTTCAAATAAATTGTTGAAATGTGTAGGTCACTACAGCAACCAATAATACAGTCCGCTGCTCAATTTATTACAACCAAAATATAAAAGTCAATTTTTGTTTCGAGTACGGGCTAGCTTAGATGCAGTTAATACATTTCTTTATATATTTGCCCTGATCTTCCTGACTTACAACCACATCTTACAAAATTTCTTTCATATTTCTGTCTGTATCACAATATATAACATGGTTATTCTTATAGCCAATGAAGACTGAGGTGATTAAGGAACATTTGCAAACAGGGGATAAATCATATATAACAGGAAACAAACTTTATTTTTAATTCATTTAAAATGTAGTAGGATGTCCCAAAGTTTCTTTCTCATCGCAATATGAATGATATCTAGCTCAATCTCTGCAAACATTCAAGCTTATTTGTTAACGGTCTATACTTGTATAAGGACAATAGGTCTATTTGTTAACGGTCTATATTACTTGTATGAGGACAATAGACCTTCAAATGTTGCAAAGTCTTCTTTTGTCCATTTGGTGGGATTAAAAAAACATAATTTTCTATTAGTTCCTTCCTCGAGGTGAAACAATAAATTCTACAAAATACTGTCATCAACTGGATCATTTGAAAGCTGCCAGAGCAAAAAAAAGGCCAGAATTACTAAACGATGAGACGTCATTTTTCACAATGACAACGCTAGACCACATATTGCAATAGTCAAAACCGAGAATTAGCTTAAATTTTGATTGAAGCAAGCTTACATTTTGATTGGAATGTTTTACCGCCTCCTGAATACTGTCCAGATCTCGCTCCATCTGACTTCTTCTTGACCCTAAATTATCGATCCTCAAATTTAAAAAAATAAATTTTTATAAATTATTTTTGTCCCTATATTATAAATTTTCAACTATCAACCATCGAGTCTCAGGGATTATTTCTTGTCGAAAACCCATCAATTTTGGAAATAAGGCATGATGAGGCTTCCAGAGAGATGGAGGAAGGTAACAAAGCAAAAGTATTATTATGTAACAAAATAAATAATATATTAAACAATAAATATTGTGTATTCATTTCATATTAAAAATAAGAAATAAATTTATGGGACGCACAAATACACAAAGGAAATAAATTATGAATCTTTAGCTAAAAATGTTACCTATAATTCAGGCTTGAAATGAGAGCCATTTATATAATTAGATGATTCCTTCTATACCACCACTTCACTAAAGTACAGAAATATAATTTCATTATATAGTTCCATACAATTAGTCACTTTGAACTACAGTTGAGTCAAACGGTAATCATCATGTTAAGAACCCATATTTCAAATATATTGAAATTTCATCATTTAAAATTAATCGTTCGGAAACAATATATGTATTTTTCGATTTAAAAATAGGTGTGTCTATATAAAATTTAACTATTTCTTAATAAACGATAAGACTGTTTGAAAGTAAGAATCTTTATTATTTAAATTTCACTATTACCAGAACAATTCTCTGTCACTTCTTATCTATCTTATCCCTCAAGAATTCCATATTATCAGCCGAATTCAATATTAATCTTTTGAGCATCTGTCGTCTTAGTGCTTAGCTTCCGAGAGCATATTACGTCGTAAATTGACTTTCGGAATTGATGGTTTGAAAGCTGTTTTATCTCTCCTGGCCTCCAGCCATATTTTGAGTACATGGGCGATAACTAACGTGGAGAGTTTTCTATTTAGTTTTTTGCTTTGAAGCTATTTTTTTGAGTATTTGGTGACAATTTTTCTCTCTTTTATATTGGAGGATCATCCGAGATTTTATTTTGGAGTAGCGCCACTTGCCACAAAAACGTACCATTTGTTTCTGGCATAACCTCATGCTTTTGTTTTAAATATATTTCTACCAGGAAAAAAAACGTAGATTTTTTAGTTAGAATTCGTTTGCAGATTTGTCAGTTTTGCAAGAAATGGCCACTTGTATAATCAAACCATTTATCAAAAGATTTTTTGAAATTTTATCAGCTTATCGTTTGAAGTTTTTTAATAAATTACGTTTTCTTGAAAGAATTGTAAAGATTGCAATGAGATTAATTGAGAAATCTAGGAAGAACAAATATGTAAGCGTGTTGTGAATAGATTTTTTTATGCAAATGTAACTTGACTAAACGCCTGGAAATATCGTATAAATTTAATTAAATATCTGGTAACCTATGTAAACTTAATTAAACATCTGAAAATTTCGTACAAAAACCACATACGAAATTTTATCCGCCTTGCTCAAGATGTTTTTGAGTTCAGCTTTCTTACAGGAGGCAAGCGGGCATTTTCAAAAAAATTGTTTTTCGAACATAGGGAGAGGGGAGATTCGTCAAACTCTCTCTATTCACTTTTCTTGTGATTACAATGATTTATCTCTATTTTCTACAATAAATTGAAATCCATTGCTGAAATGTCATTCTGCCCAGTATGAATCCGATTCCACCATAAAAAATGATAAATCTTAGCTATCAAACGATTACAACGAATCGATACAAACTTTGTCAAAATACGAAGCTGAAAATTTATTTTTTCTTCCACGCTTCTCACTCCATAAAGTGACTACTGCTAAAACCATTTTTTTTTCTTTTCCAAAGAAAAACATTCTTTTTATTTGATGTTTTTGCGATTTGCAAAGCAAGATTCTTTTTTGCCGAAACAAGTCAGTAAATAAACGAATCTTTTTCAGCGTGCGCTTCTGCGGTTAATCCCGTGTGTCTTTACTAGGTCTTCAGTTCTGTGTAAAGTACGCTACTGGGAGAAGAAATCATTTGTTATTTACTGAATAACAAATGTTATTATTTACTGCAAATGTTACAAATTGTTGTTATTTACTGCAAATGTT
>JAPMOQ010038049.1:0-59861 GCA_026543055.1 Argiope trifasciata | reverse complement strand
TTATTTACTGCAAATGTTACAAATTGTTGTTATTTACTGCAAATGTTACAAATTGTTGTTGTTTACTGCAAATGTTACAAATTGTTGTTATTTACTGGAAAACTAAATCTGCTGCAATTTTTTTTTTAAATTTCGCCCCGGTAGGAGTTTTTAAATATTTATTTTTTTGTTTTATTACAGAAGATATTAATACGTCTTTGAGCTTTTAGGTACATCATTTTTTTTCGTAACTTGCTGGAAGAGGATTGCATTAAACATGAAAACAAAAGAAAATATCGTGAGTAAATCCCAGAGGTTTATGAATGGAGCAAAAGATAAAAAAATCAAGCATAGTTTTTCTAAGAATAATCGTATATTATTTATAACACAAAACTCTGTATTTACGTGCTTTGCTCTATTATTTTTCGAAAAAAAATTAATTTTCAATATGAAAATATTCACATTATATGATACTCTGTATTTCCAGTACATTGAAATTCATTAAATAGAGAAAACATTGAATCACTTATTATCGTTATTCCCATTTTGTAAAACTTACTTTATTCAAAGATTTGCTCATTAATTAATAATAGAAATCATAAATTTTAAAATATATATTTTTTAGCACTTTAATCTATAATTTTTCAAAATTTATATAACAATATCTGTTTTTGCACTTTGATACTGGAAGAGCAATGCTTAAAATCAGATCAGATTTCGAAAAAAAGATAACGCGAATAAAAAGGTTTTAAATAACCTTAGTATTTAGTTTAGAAAATACGAAAAAAGTTCTATGTTCAATTTCCATTCAAAATAAACTACTTTAGAGATATGATGCTAATTAAGTATAATGTTTTCTTTGAATAAAAGTTCACTACCTCAGAGAGCAATGGAGAGCAATTTCTATAAATCCAATGATTTAAAAAAAATGGAAATTAAGAATTTCAAATGATGTACTCAACAAAAATTTTAAAAAATATGTAACTACCTTTTCGCATAGATGGTGTTATATCACATGAGCATTTTAAAATTGTGAAAAAAAATAGCTTTAATCCTACACTGAAAGTTTATAAGAGAAGATAGAGAGGCTCGAGAGATAAAAGATAATATGACGCAGCCATAGAGGAAGATAATTTTCAAGATAATATTAAAATCTCCAATTTTCCATATCGTAGGATAGTATTCGACCATACTACAAAACTGTATCAGATTTGTAGGAAAATAAGTATATCTTCGAATCAAGAATGTGAATCATGAAGATGTCGACAAACCCCCTTTCATTTACTATTGTTGAAAATTATATAAAAACTGTATTGCTAAAAATATGTAATATTCTTGCTCTGCACAGTTAGTTTCATATTAATAAGAGAATTGCATAGGCATTTTACTATGCGTTGGATGGATATAGTGGGACATCATTGGCCTCGGTGACACAAATATAAGTTCCAGAAGATACAAGAATTTTGGCCATATCTCCGATAAGATTCGAGAAAAAGATTTTTTTCCAAGAATATTTGATACTCTATTACAGAGGTTTTATAAAAAATATTATGAGCTAAAGCGAAATCAGTCTAATGACTTTTCTTGTTGAAGTGTTGTTTGCGAAGGAAGATTTTCAGTTGTTTTTTCTGACCGCTTAGACCTGTTGCGTTTGTTTAGCAACGTTTCCTTGTCTGCTAGTGTGTCGTTCTTTTCTATGTACATTAAATTTGATTGAACATTCTCAGCTTTAATAGCGAACAAACTGTAATTAAAAATATATAGAGCTCTTTTTGATTTTTTTATCTTTATTAATAAAGAAAAAGAATATATTTCAGTTAGTGAGATTAGAAGAACCTATAAGCCAGATCATTTGACCTACACATACAAAATTTGGAGCACATGTGTTTTGGAATGTGGAAATGCACATTCTGGACCAATATGTTTTGAAATTTTACGAAGAATTCTAATTAAAACCCAAGCAAAATTCTGATACATTTTCACCAAAATTTATAAAAATACTATTGCATAAAAATGATTTTTGTATCATTTTAATGTTTAAAATTCATCTTTATTATGACACGTATTTCATCTTTGCAAAATATTTTTTGCTTCGGTTTAATTAACAATTCAGGATAATTTTAAATACTTTTTACAACCATATCTTGGGTTTGTTGTGAATGTAATCTAATTCGTTTTCGTTGTTCTCTTTAAGGTTTAATCTCGTGCTCTGTCCATTACTGAAGCTAAGGAAGAAAATTTTTTTTAATATCAATATAATTCATATCCTTTTTATAAATAGTGAAAATCGATTTTAGCTTAAATTATACTTTAAATTATTCTTTTTTAGAAGTTTTGTTGCATATATAATGAAGACCTAATTTCAGAATCATAAATGGTCAAATGATTTGAAAGCATGAATAATTTTAGACATTGATGCTTTTTCCTGAGTTATGATTAAAAGTTTTAAAAAATATAGACAGAAAAGTCCTAGAAATTTTATACTAAAAATACCGACGCTTCTAAAGTGATGTTATATAACAATAATGGTATCTTATGCCATTCAAAATTAAAAATTCAAAACATTTTATTCCGGTTACCATTAAGTGCAAATTCCGTAAACCAATCTGTAGCGAAAGCATGTTAGTTATATGTAATTTTGTAATATATAATGTATGTGTGTGTCTTTCTATACAACAGCTAGAGAAAGTATCAAGAATATTTATCAGACATACAAGAAATAGTAAGACATATTACTGACTCTCCGTCAAGCCTGTTCAAAAATAAATACAAATGGATCAGATCACAGCTATAGCAACACTAAAGGGAACTGTGATTGAAGCCTAAGGGCCATCAACGGCCACGGTACAACCATCCCCGTAGGAAGTAAGTTACTTCATCGATGAGAGGAGCTAGATCCCATACAGTTAGTGTACCCATCAGGTAGGCGCACTTCAACCACCATGCCAGAAGCATCTCATCCTCATTAACAAGGTACCCCCTCGTGAGGAAGGATAAGATTTTCAAGCAATGGTAAAGAAATGCAATAATAGAGTATTGAGGTATGGGTTGAGTAATATAGCAACATCTCAGTCTCTTTATTTGCTTCAAGTTTCTTTATTGTCTTCAAAAAGTGAAGAACAGATATTGCAATGAATAATATGAGTTCTCAAATTGAATTTGGTTTCTTTGTTTAGATTTTAACACCAAAACTAACAACAAATCTTTTGAAAAAATCTATGCTTTACCCGATGCAAATTTTCACAATATGTTGCTGCCAACTTACAAAAATATTACTAAATTCATAAAAAATACTTTTACTTTTAGACATCGGTAGTATTTAATAAGTAAAAGAATGATCAAGAATCTGATTTTTGTACAGAACAAATAATGAATTTCTTACAAGGTTTTCCTTCTCCCTGTGTTTCCTGGTAAGAAAGATAATTTTGTAGATATAGTAATTATTGCTATGAAAATGGGTCTCTGTCTTGACTGTGAATTTGGCGTCTCTGGCAAAAAATGAAGGAATATAATTTAAGATTCCTGGCCGTATTAGAATTCAAATTATAACGTTTATTCAATGACCTGTCACTGGATCTATAAAAAAGGAGAGGGAATCAGACAGGACTTTGAAAATCCGGCAGGTTATGATCAAGCGAGTAGTTGAGTGAAGCTTCTGTGAGTCCTCTTACTGTTTTGTGCTGTTAAGGCTGTTTAGTAATGATTAAACTATTTGATGTTATATTTGTACAAGAGTTGTTCTTGCATATACTTCGGCTGTTTTTGTTTACTTGTGTTGTGTATTATTGTGCAGGGTAACATATTATTGTTTATTATTGAAACTGTTTATCTATTCAATGTATGACACACTGTATTTGAAATTTTCAGTTACAATAACTTGCATCTAAACTGTATCTTTCGAAATTCTATTAATTCTACGGCACGGAATCTCTTTACTTTTTTTTTCCGCTAAAGAGTAAATTATTTAGTTAAGAAACATTTCGCACGCACATACCCTGAATTTATCTGCTTAAAAATAATGAAATTTAGATCATCTTAGACTGTTTCTGAAATAAATCTTTCATATGAACCTTCTTACACTCCCGTTTCTCTAGAAACGCAGCAATTCGTGGGAATTCTAGCATAAAAATTCAAAAGATAATAACCATTTCTTGATTATTATCAAAATAAGACAATTACTCTTAGTAGAATAAACTCTCTCGGAAACTTCTAGCGAAGTGAAAACTCAAAGCAAAAACAGAATGATTTGAAGCTTTATCTGCAGTACCTCACTAGACACAATACATTGTTCTAATTAGAAAATTTAGTGGAACTCGATGGAATTCCTGAAATGAGGTAAGATGTGTACATATGTCTGTGTGTGCTCTAATCTAAGTTCTTGTTCTGTAAAATCAGTGTGAGGGTTTATTTTGAGATAACTTGTATTTTGTTTTCCAATTTCCGATGTAACAAAGAGAAAATATTCCAGCATTTTCTTGATTATCAGACCCTTAAATGGAATTAATCTTCAAGCGGATCTCACATAAGGTGAGCTAAATCTTCTAAAATATATCCTGAAAGGGATGCTGTGAAATTTCGGGCTAAGCAATTGCGGTAAATCTGACTTGCAGGGCATTTGTAAGTGCTGTGGGACTTTCATTAATATTTCTTATTCAAATGTTATGAACTTGTGTTGAAGTATTTGATTGAAATAAAATATGTTTTCATCTAAACTGCTCATTTCTAAAATATTTCAGTTATTTTCAAGTATAAAATAATGTATCAAGTACATATTTGAAAGGAATTATTTTGGAATTTTTATAACTGTCATAGTTTTTACTAGGAAAATAATTATACACGTTTTATGGTGATAATAATATTATAATTTCTTAGATTTGGATACTGAAACTTCTTTTATTTTAAATCATGCACTTGCAATGTTGGGTTACCTTTTTTACAGTTCCTGCTATTAGTTAGCGCTCTCTCTATATATATTTATTTATGTGTCTTGTTCAAATATTCAATCGTTAACAAAATACTTTTTGTTCATCCACTCAAATTCTAATACATTTTTTAAAACTTGTAAAGCATGACACTTGATGTTATTACAATTGTTATTTTCGTCAAATATTAATTAATTCCTAAATTTTCAATACTTTAAATAGAGTTTTAGTAATAATAGTAATAATATAGTTTAGTAATAATACTTTAATTAGAGTTTGGATAATGAACATTGAAATCTGGAGGCATTAGCGCAATCGTTAAAATGCGAGAGTTTCAGTATTTTTTTGTATGAAGAATGAAAGCTCAGTTCTTGCGAAAATCAGTCATTTTTAATAATTATTTTTTGATCATTATTTAATAAAAAGTAACTAAAATAAAAAATCTTTTTGTTTACCTAAGTAGGAATTGATTTAATTTCTTTTATATTACTTGTTTCTTTGATCTTTCTTATTTAAATTTTATAAAATTGCATTGAAGTGCAATGAGCGCCAGAGAAACTTACTTATTTGGAATAAAAACAAAAATATTTCAGTTATAGTTTTAATTCTTTTTTCATTTGAGGGGGAGTTTTTTCAAATAAGTAAGTTTTTCTAGCGCATCCTGTATTTATTTTAAATAAAATATGTTTTAATCTAAATTGCCAATTTCTTAAATATAGCTATTTTTTCAAGTATAAAATATAGCACGTATTGATAAGGATATTTATTTTAAGAAGTCATAAGTTTTTTCTAGGAAAATAATTATGTACTTTTTTATGATGGTAATAATTCTTGAAACTTGAATACTAAAACTTCTTCATTTTAAGTCATGCCTTTGCGATGCTGGGATCCATATGCTATCTAAATTAAAAAAGGTATTAGGTATTTCAAATGTTTAAGGTAATGCCAAACCACTATTATTAATATTTTTTTTATTTATATCATAAGTTTTTGCTAAGATGAAAATTAGGAATTTTAATTTATGTGATAACTTTAATTATAATGACAATTTTTTAATTTCTGAAAATTGGATGTTAAGTCCGGTTCTAACGAGACCTTACTTCCTTTAATATCTATGTTAAAAAGGGTTTTTACATCTTAAATGTTCTCATATTAGAAGGACTATTATGTCACGTGATCCGGGGGAGATGTGGCTTTTGGTAGACATTAAGAAAGTACAGTGTGTTTTTGAATTATCTTATTCACATACACAAAGGCAAATCCGTCGTCAATGAATTTATCCAACATTGAAAGGCATTTTAATGTTTGGATATTTACAGATTAAGAACGTTTTGCAATAAACATAATCTATGTGTCGAATTTTGTTGCTAATTAATGGTATGCAGCTAATGTATAGCATTTATTTTTTTGCTAATAAACAGCAATATTTTTTAAAATTTGTCTTAATTGCCTTATTTTATTTATTACCATATTTTCAAAAATAAATTTTTTTAGGAAATTTAAGTGAAAAGCATTTCAGTAACTAAACATTTTATACAAGTAACTAACTTCTTGAAATATTTCAGCACTTTCATAATGCATTAATTTTAGAAAGTAGTTCAAAAATTTTCTACGTTTCCTGTGAAAAGTGACAGAAGTTGGCATTTCCATTCCAGGATTTGAACTAGCTGGAAAATTCATGAGTAAATATTGAACAGAACTCTGAGAAAGTTCTTGGCTAGGGCAATGCACTATCAAATAGTTAAGTTAGAAAGAAACTCAGATGTTTAATCTTAGGTTTATCAAATAAAATAAAATGTAAATTCCACTCATGGTATCCAGGTAAAATGTCCGTGTGATTTAGATAGTTTCTAAATAACGGGAGATGTTAAAAATAAATGATTATTATTTTACTATAGTTGTTTGAATGCGTGTTTTGTAAAATGTTACAATAATCTTCTTCCCTTACATTTTTTGTTGAACAAATGAATGTTCTATCAAGAACTATCCAGTATTATGGAAAAAATTGAAGAAATAAGCACAAGCTAACTACTATAGATGTAGTGTGGTCTGAAAAACAATGATAACAACTTCTTAAATAAATCTGAAATCCAATGGTTATTTTACTTTTCTTTACATGTAGTAACACATATTTTAAAGCGTATATATTTAATAATTATATCGTCAGGTTTTTTTTTCCTTATATTCAAAACAGAAAAGAAACTTGTAAACACATCACTAAATTCAAATCCTTATTGATTTCACTGCGAAAAATGCATTGTACTGAAAACTGAGCATATAGTTTTATTATAATTTAATACTTTGTATAAAAAGATAAATGAAATATTTTATTCATTCAAGAATTAGTTGAATTCGTCTTAACTAGTCCCTAATTTAGCTCCGAATAATGAACAAATTAATTCGAAAAAATTTACAAAATGTTTGATTCCGTTCTTTGTTCCCCTATTTTCATTTTTCAATAAGATTGTACTTTTTATTTAAAAAATATGTATAAAAAGCAGACATAAATACAAGCAAAAGAAGCATTTTTCCAATACAGTTCAGAGTAGTGCTTCGGGTTTGAAAGTAAACAGTACTAATGACTTCGGTTTTTTTTCTCTTGAAGAATTTCAAAAGAACGAGAAAAAGAGAAACAAAAAGTCATCAGCAGTACAAAATGTGTGAAAATAAGGATATATTTAGGGCTTTTTGATTAGCTTCCCTGAATTCTAAGCAAACTTAAAAGAATGACTTAGTTCCAATAGTATTTTTGCGCCATTTTTAATTTTTCGTATTGTATAGAGAAAGTATAGTAATCTCCATGTTTTAGACTTCCCCGAGCTCAAAAAAGTACATTATTTAAATATTTAATTTATGAATGTTCGTCTATAGGTTTGTGACAAAGATAATTAAAAACTAATTGATCTAGGCTATTGAAATTCGGTATACGCTCTTTACATCAGATTTGCAGATTTCTTGCAAATTCTGTGTAAAATTTGTTTAGAGGAAGTTCGTCTATTCGGATGTTTGAATATCAGTTAATACGATAAGTACAAAATGGATAAAATTCTATGCACATATTTAACATCTATATTGCAGCCACCTGTCAAATTTTGAGCCAGTCCTACTACGGGTTGACTGTCTTTTGGTCTGCTCTTTCAGAAACATGTAAATGCGATAATTTGAAAATGTAACAAATTAAATATATCAAATTTAGTATGGACTTTTTTACTAAAAATACAGCTTTTTGTCAAATTTTTGATTCAAATGATGGTTGAAAAAAAACACGTTTAAAACATAAATTTAACGTTTCGATACTATTAACGCTATTCAGGATAATCCAACAACGACATTTCAAGAATGGCAAGGTAGATTCAATAAAAATGCTAAATTCATGCCAAAAGGGATATTATTTAATTATAACAATGCTATATGAAACGTTTTGAGAGTATAGAAGAAGGTTTAGTAGAAACCACTCAAAATGGTTTTTTAATGCCATTTTATAGAAATTATGGTTGTGATTTTTTTCAGTGTTTAATTTTGGTTGATTATACATTATTTATGTAAAACATAATTAATAACACAGTTGATCGTAAAAAATAAATTTTATTATCAGCATATAGTTTTTAAATGTATTAATTGCAAGCAATCGAATTAATAATAAAAGATTTAAAGAAATTTTTTAAAGACAAAGACAATATTGTATGTGATTTCTTAAAATAAAATGCAATGCTAAAACACATTTCATTTTTTACTGAGACTTAAAAACATTTTTTCCACGTTATGACAAAAATTTAATAGTTGATTGATAATTAAAGTATTTCTTAATTTGGGAAAAATTATTTTTAAAAATTTTCCCAAAGTGACATTTCTTCCATAGACATTTTTGAAGATTATTTAAAATGAACGGAAAAAAAATTTACCTAAATGATCTGCCTCTGGGTTTAAAAGATTCCAATAATATATCGCAGATAATCATAATCCAATTATTTTTTGAAAGTTTACTCTTTCTCTGCCTCTAACTCTCGTTCTTTACTTTCCTTGTGAGGTAATACTATAGAAGTATCAACATTTATTTCATTGTCATGTAAGGAATTTCTTTACGAGTTTTTTGAAAGAAAACTTATAATACATTTTATTGTGTTTTATTAATAATTTTCTTTTTTTTCCCAATTTTTAAAAAAGCTAATTGAGATGAAACTTTCTGCGAATTAACATTTGGCATTGTAAAAAAATCCTGTAGAAATCTTGTTAAATCTTGCAGAAATTCAAGATATGTTCCAGAATAAAAAACTCATATTTAAATTCCATTCACAATAGTTTCTCGCAGTACTAGAGGATCAAACGTTTTTTTTTTCTTTTTTACTTTATTCGTTGATACTATTTGCAGAAAAAGTATGTGGTCTGCTTTAAGAAAGATAAGATAAAGAAGAAATAAAGATAAGATAAAGAAGAGATAAAGATAAGATAAAGAAAGAATTTAAACAGAAATTTACAGCAGCTGTTTTCCATAATTGATTCAGAATATGCTCAAATTTTAATTAATATATATAAAAAAACAGACGGGGACTCGAACCGAAGTGTACCTGAAAATCATGAACTTAAAGTCAAACTTGAGAACAGAAAAGAAATAATTTAAAAGAGTTAAGTTCGCTCATTTAGTAAAGGGAAAAAAAACTGAATTTTAGAAAATTAAAGAAAAGGCAAGCTTATCTTATAAACCATTTTTTAAAAAATGAAGAAAGAAGAATTATTAATTAAAATGTATTAATGCATTAGTAAAACTTTCGTTTATTCTTATTCTGACCAAAACATACATTCCCAATCATTTAAATCTATATTTATCACAAATAATTTCAAAGAAGAACTGCAATCTGAAACAGAAGAAGTAGCATTATCACGATACTGACCACTTTGAGATGAAGCCTTGAAAAAGTTCCACACTCTTTTCACAGTTAAGAAATTTTTTTTTCATTTTTTTATAAATTTAGTATTTTAATATAATCTCATCATCTTACAAGAAAATAATATAATATACTATTACTTGATACGTATTGATATGAAGTATATTACATTAATAAAGAAGAACGAAACATGCAAAAAAACTACATCCAAACCTGAAACTAAAATTACAAATGCAATTAAAATTTCAATCCTTTTAAATGTAATTACAATGAATTTAATTTTTCAATTTGAAATCGTGAAAACTGAACACTAAGAAATAATAATCCGAAGATAGTGAAATTCCATTAAAAAATTCACAGTTTCATCAGGCGGTTTTTATGTCAGAAGACTAACAAAGTGCAGTTTCAGAGCAAACTTCAAGTAGCATGTTATAATAATATAAAAATAGAGAATTATGATTTGCTATTATTATTAAAATAATTTATCATTTCACTAATCTCAAAAGGTTACACCACCTCTTATTTATGGCTAGCAAAATGGAGTTCAATTTTATTCCAATATATCTACCAAGACGTAGAATTCTAGAAAATGCACCCAAATACTGTCCATATGCACCAAAATAATATCCATACACTGTCTCTAAAAAAAGCAATCAACAAGAACGCAGACTTCCTTTTAAATTGCACGTGTACCGAAAAAATATTTTGTTTACAAAAATAAATCTACTAATTCCCAAAGTGCAGAATAGAAACTAACCCATGAAAACCAAAATCAAAATTCATATGGTAAAAATATTTAAAAAATTGCTGCAACTTCATGCCATCTTGCAATATTTAAAAATACCGGCATCCTGCCATAAGGGTATCGTGTCCTAGATTTGACCTGGGCGTCAGGGGTCGAGAATGATTGTTCCTCTTCCGTGTTCTATTTCTGAGGAGTGTGAATGTGTTCATCTGTAAATAAGAGGTATGCAAGCGAATGTGGTGTATGAAGCTGTTAAGTCATACTCTTAGCTCTAGTTGCAGCTACTGAAAAATCAAGACTCTCATTTGGCATAATTCGCTGACAGATAAATATCAACGTGTTTGTAAAGAGCCATAAGTCACTACACAGAACTTAAACATTGAAACCGATTATTTCGAAGTCGAAGTCGGGTAAACGAGATTATGAGCCTGTACTAGTAATTTGGAGGTTTTGTGTAGTCTAGAAGCTGAACCAATATGAGTGGACACAGCATGTCATATATACGAGATGTTGGTAATGATGGGGTCAAAGGAAATAAATTGAAGATTTACTGTGATCTTATAATAATAATAACTAAGAAATTTCAACAATTTTTTGAAAATGCCCAAAAAACTTTAAAAGTTACATACACTCATTAATTAAGACATACATGAGGTTTGCAACAAGATTAGCAGTGAATTTCGAATATTAGAGGAAAATTCGAAAGTCAGTTTCTTTGAATCAATGTGCGTTTCAATAATAGTTGACAAATTATTTGAAATAAGAAAAATCACAAAATATATTTATATGTAAGAGGGCTATTTTATTTTCTCTATACACTAAGATGTGCTATTCTACCTCTAAAGGTTAGCACATTAGGAAATTACAATTTCTTGCATATTTTTAGAGGCCACTCGTAAAAATGGAGCAAGAAACATAGAACTAATCACCTATAACACTTTTCAAAGTTTTTATTTGAAAAAGAAAGAACATTATATTTAAGATGACCACGTCCATAATACTAGCTGTTATGTATATTAATATAAAATAATTCGGATCAAATAGACATAGCATTTCCACTGATTGGAAAAAGTATTACAATATCCATAATAAAATGTCTTATGAAGAGCACGAGAAAAGTAATTATATCCATGAACTGCGATGTATCAGTACACCAGAAAAACATTTTGATTATGGTTTTTGAGAGAGATTTGTTGTGAAATTTCTAATAATGAGTTCATCTTCACTTGAAATAAAAAATACCATTATCATGGCAATAACATTCAGTTAATAAAGGTTGGAAGCAGATATTCTAATGTTGGAGATAGCCATGAATAATAATTGCAGCTGATTTTTCAAAACTAAGCTATCCTTCTATTCTAAAATTTATGTTTTTATCGCCAGCTGCAAAAAGTAGGTCAAAAGAGATTGAGAGCAAAACACTAACTTAGGAAACCAGTGAGGTTTTCCATTTTACATTTAGAAGAGTTATTTTTTATATTTAACATTAATAATATTACAAATGTAGTTGATAAACGTAATTTGGAATTCCGCATGTTAAAGATTCAAATGTCCAAAATGAGCTGTCATAATTGATTAATAATTTGAAAACCAACAAATCTAAGGACAATTTATTTGAATTAAAATTAGACTTTGAGTTGATGTTTCCATTTATAGATGAGCATAATGACGACAAACTGGCCTAGGGGTATCGCGCTTTACCGTGATCTGGTCGTCTCGGGTTCCAATCTTGGTTCTGGTATGGTTGCTCTTTCCCCTGTATTCTTTAAGGTATGTGAAAGTATTACCCCTTCACTTGTAAAACTTGTAAAAATGAGTTATGCAAGCGAATATGTGTACCATATTTATATGAGCTGGATCATATGAGAAATAAGGCTTTTTTTCTAAATTGTTTAGAGGCGTCGACCTCATAAGCTACTGCACTCTCATCTTAAATCACTGATAAATCGTCAGTGGGCTTGTAAAAGTGAATTGAGCAACAACAGAAGTGCAAAATAATTGTTTTTATGACCAACTCAATAAATGAATTAATGATTCATAGGCAAAATATAGATATTATTAGTAACAGTATTCTGAAAACTGTTTCTCATTTGTATAAGAACAACTTGATCAAGTTTGCCATTATTAAATTGTAGAACTCTTTCTCTTGATAGAAGAAGTTCGGAATCATTTGCAATCCCAGTTTCAATTTTGATTTGAGAAATGTGTTCTTTCATGTTTTAAGAGTTGCATAAACGTTCAAAAAATTAACTTTATTTGTAACTCATGTTAGACAATATTAAAGTTCAGTTTGGTGTCAGCCCATATATTTTCAAAAATACATTTTGTGAACTTGGAAATAAGTCGTTGTAATAATTTACATGGATGGCATAACTATATCCTCCAATGATAGACTTATAGGAATTACGCTTTAAACATATGGAAATTATTGAATATTTAACAATATTCAATAATAATAAGAATTTGATTCATAAAACAATCACTTGAAAAGAAACAGCCATTTTGAAAGCAAATTTCATTTTATTTGAAGAAAATAAAATTTTGCTAATAGGAATTGTAAATTATTGCTCTAAGTGACAGATGGTAACTGAAATTAAAAACATCATAAACATTATTTAATTCAGGTTTATTTTTATACAAGAATATATATTATTCTAAAAACTCTTTTATAAAATGATTTTCAACTTAGTTAAGAAGCTAAATTTCATTAACTTTGTTTTGAAGCTATCGAATAGGAAACGTATTTTTGAAGCGCGGAAAAATAATAAGCACTGGTATTGATTCTGCTGATGCACCGCAGAGAGAGAATGTTTCATCCATAATTGTAGATATAAAGACAAAATGTTGCTTCTTTATCTCATGCCTGCTTCTACTTCGAATATAACCTCCCGATATGTTGTGCAAGTGTAGAGACATGTAAGCCAATTAGTTACTGTCATCTTTATCAGAACAGTTTTCTAAACTAAACTGTATATTTGAATGTAATCCTCATCTTGCTTCCATATGGAATGCTAATATAACTTAACCAAACTAAATTTACTATATAACCAGCGGGTGACGGAGCTCCGCTCGGAGAAAACAGGTATCGAAGCTAACTCGAAGATTTAAATTTTCAATTGTGATTTATCAAAACAATACATGCCATAAGAAAATTTGTGAAACCATTGGTGAAAAGATAACCGGTTAAAGTGCACCATTGTAAACTATTCTAAACAAAGTTAGAGTTTGGAAAGGGAACTATTCTATACAAAGGTAAAGTAAAGGTAAAGATTGAAGTGTGTTGAAGTTCAATATTTTTGACAAATTTATTTAGAAAAACCAAACATATATACATACATAAGAAACATATTATAAACCTATAACAGCATAAACATAAAACTTTATTAGTTCGCCATAATGGCTACTTAAATTTTCAAGCGGTAACGTGCTGCCATCTATAGCCAATATGGCGAACTAATAAAGTTTGAAAATATCCTATCTGTAACTCCGAACTGCTCGACCGTAGCGCTTCAAAACCGACACCAATCGATTCCTCGTGGCCAAAAACCCCAGACCCCCAAGTTTACCGGAGTTTATTAATTCTGGGGCGATTTTCGACGTGGCAACCATTCCTCGTATTATAGTAATAGATTTAAAGTACTAGATATTAAATATAGTTTTTATGTCTATGTTATATACGCTAATAATTAAAAATAATATAAATATTAGTTTGGTTATTTTCACGTCCCGTTGTAAAGCAACGACTGAGCAAATTTTGAACGGCCCCCGTAATTTTAAACCACTGTCAGATGACGAGGGCGACACCGGAACTGGCACACATTGAGCGATTTTTGTGATTCATGGAAAATATATGCATAATTATGTTCTAATTCATTGAAATTGAAATATTTGTATTTATAGTTATGAATAAATTTATACCACTCCATTGTATTGCATGCTTTTGAGATTTAATTTTTCGAAGTAAGGTTAAAAGAATGAAATACAAAGATCGCAAAAAATAATGCATAAAACATGTAACATAAAACAGATTTTTTATTTAGATTACGTCATTTAAAAATCTTAGCATAGCTCTGAAAAAAATGTTTTCGGTATTTTTAAAATTTTTTTTATCTTTATTAGTGTCATATTTAGATATTTACAACTTTAGCAGTATGTAGTATGAAGCATATCTTTTAATAAAATAAAATGAGATGAAAAAATTGCCAAATATATAAATTTCGATGACACATTTTTAACTTAATAAAGATTTATTATTTTTCTCTTACTGCATTAACACTGTTTAAAATATATGACTGTGTCTATTACGATTCCACACAACCTCAGTTCCTACACTTTTATCAATATTATTTAAATTGAGATTTGATATATAAATATTGTAATAAGTCAGAAACTGATCAATTGTATTAGATTATGTATTCGTATTTTATGTTTCACATAATTTATACTTTTTATCTCCCTCTAAGCTAATGGCCCTGAACAGATGTTCAGTTTGCCAAGTTGGAAATCTGCCACTTGCTCTTTTTAATGACAATTAAAAACTTTTTTCAGAATAAAAAACTGATACATATTTTTAATTTTAACTTTCTACTTTTAGCTTTTAATATAATTTATGTAGTCATATAAATAACTGGATTGAATGTTCATTGTAAAAGAAAAGAAATCTTCAAATCAATTAGCTGGGAAAAATATCCCTCTTGTGCTTTATAAAAGAAAAAGTATATCGTTCAATGCTTAAAAAAGATTTTATTAGATTAAAAAAAATTTTTACCTCTTAATTAAAAAAAAAAGTTTTTTTTTTTAAATCTGATAAAATCTTTTTACCTCTTGACTTCTCGATAATATAGTGGTCAGTATTCCCTAATGTCATACGGGAGGCCGTATGACAGGAGTTCGATTCCCCAACGGGGAGAATATTTCCAGCTGGTGTGGAGAAAGGAGTGACAATTCAGGTGTCGTCATCTTCATCTGACCTTGGTTCAAAATTACGAGGTCTATCCCAAAATTCCTCGGATGTTGCTTTACAACGGGACGTTAATATAACTAAACTAAACTTTATATTATTTTTAACTATGCAGCGTGCATAACATAGACACGAAAAAATATATTTAATATCTAGTACTTTAAGTTATATCGTAAATTTAATTTGGTTAAGACATCTGACTACGTTCGAAGAAAAAAAAATTGAAAAATTAGATTTTTGAGGAACTATTTATTGTCTTTATGTGTATTGTCAATAATAAGCACTTTAAATAAAAAAACAGTTATATGAAAACATAATATATTTTGAGAAATAGGAAAATTGGTAGCAGATTTCAATGAAATTTAATCAAAATGGTTAACACTCTACACAAAATTCTAATGCAGCAATTATATTTTTCTTTGCACACAAGTTATAGAGTACATTGATGAATGAAATGAAATTTAATTATTTTAAAATAGACGTTTGTTACCGGATGGTATTTTAACCCTTTGAATGTTATTTAAAATTTCAGCTTTAATAATCCTACTACGTCTTATTCGTTTCTTCCATTTTTCTCCTCCAATTCATTTGAATCTATTATGGTCCATCCGAAAATATAAAGTTGAAAGTTTTTATTAAAACTTCGGGGGTAAATATTCAAAAAAAGTACTTAAAAATTGCTGCATTCGTTATGGGTTTATTTTCTTTGATTCGCCATTTTATTTTACATAAGACAACCAGAAATTACATAAACTTATTTAGTATTCAGTTTTAGCATCTTAATATTTGTAGGTTGCATTACCGCTGTAACTATGTTCTGCGTCATGTGTTATAGATAATTCAAAGATCATCCCAAGCGATCTGCAGGTAAACTCTCTTAGAACTACAAAATTTATTTTTTGAGTTCTGTGACAGTTAACATAAGTTCTATGACAGTGAAATTATAAACTTATATATTTGATATTTTTTCTTTATATATTCGGTGAATATTATAATATAAATTCCTTTTTTGTGTTTATTTAAAATTCGAAATATTAACCTATCAGTGATGCCCATTTCCATAATTTTTTATTTAGTTTTAAAACAGTTTTTAAATCATGCTCTAAACCGAATTATTTACATTGCTTTCTCTCATGTGCATTGGCATAATATTAAATTAATTTTTTTTGTTCATTTCCTATCGTTATTAAAATAAAGAATAATTTTTTATAAATAATCTAACGTATTCATCATTAAATGCAAAACATATGCATTCCGCATTAAATTTCATCTGACAAAGAATTTTGGATTAGTGATTCGATATTTTAAAATTTTTTCTTTACTTTTTTTAAAAAATAAAACGTGTTCTTATCATCAAGTGAGAACATGGACTTGTTTGAAGAAAAGCGTCTATATTATTTTAAAAGAATGCTCAAATATGAATTAAAGTATTGTAGCTTTCCTAGTGGCTAATTCTGAAAAAGTAGATATCTATATTTATTTTTTGTTTAATTCTATGAACTTTATTTCAAACCCATCCTGTATTAAAATTTGACTCGTGTTCTATCACACCTTCTGTGGTATTTTCATTTTATATATTGCAAACTTTCCATATATTTACAGCCCTTAATCGTTGATCCATATGATTTAATTACTCTTTCTAAAGCATAGGATTATTCGTAAAAAAGAATAGAGACATTTTGAATTTTGTAACATAACTGTAGGAGTTTATGAGTCGAGTGTAAGAATTCTAATGTTTCAACACTGAAAGTAATTTTTCGTTCTTTGTACCCATTATTAGAATGGAATCCTATCTTCTTTCAGATCAATTGTAGTAATATTATATCATCTATTGAGCTATTATCGACAATATATTTTGAAAACAATCTATAGACAAAATATTCTTGGAAGGTCGTTTTCTGGTTCAGGAAAGGACTTGTTTAATTAGTTAATTATTATCTAATTTATATTCACGGATTCTTCGAAGATAAAAAGAAGCAATTTGTATGTATGCATGAGCATTGTTTTGCTGTAATATAATTAAAGGCAATTTTTTATCAATCTTTATATAAAATCAAATTTAAAACACTAAATTACAACAATACTTCACATTAAAGTTACGAATCACTTTAAGATTTCTAAGAAATGTATTTTTTTTTCTATTAGATATGGAGCCTTACAAAATAAAAATAAAGTTGATATTTTCACTTCCTTACAACTGATAAATCTCCCACATAATTTTTTAAAAAAATATTCTTGTTTATAATTATGAAAAATTCATCTAAATGTATAATTTTTAAATGTACTCAAACGAAATATATGCTGACACGAAACACAAACGGAAGTGTTTTTTTACGTATCCTAACTGACATCTTTTGCAACATGGAAAAATGAAAAGTTTTTAAAAAAAATATTTACTTTGGTTTTTATAAGAATATCCATCAGCAGCTTTTCATTTCTAATAACTAATTTGTATTCAAAGAATTTTTATTTTAACATATTTTTTTTTTCGATATCCATAGATTTGCTGTAAAACAAATTCTGAATACGAAATACAAATAATGACCTGCAACTATAACTGAAAGAAATTTCTGTGTTTATAAAATAACTGCAAGAGCTAAACCGTTTTCTCTTACGTATTCAGAAATGCAACTTTATTATTTTTTTTAATTTTAATTTCATATCCAAAACAACCAAAATATTTTAAAGGTCGCATTTAATATAAAGAATAGGACTCTAAATTTTGAAATAAAATTGTGTGAAAAAATGTCATGAAATTTCTTCCAATAAAAGAAAAGTATTAACATATTTATTTAGAAAAAAAAATTTCTTTAGTAGAATAAGCATGGGATGCTTTATATTTCTTAGAAATAATTTCAGAATATTTTCTTATAAATGAAATGAATATATTTTTGCAGAAACTTCATAATAGAGTCAAAAAATATAACAATGAAGAATATTATTCAATGAATTATAATGAAATTACAGATGAAATTTTAGCGAAGCGTCGTGTAATAAAGAAGTTAAGTAAAAAATTTCGCCTTTTTAATTAATTTTTAATACATTTCAAGACTTTTATTTCAATGCAAATTTGTATTCGATTGCCCAAAAAATTGTCTTTTTTTATATTGATTAGTAGTTTAAAACTGATACTTTGAAAATAAAAATATCGTTACAGTTCTATTTCGTAAAAAAAAATTCTGTTGATACCAGAACGAAATATTTCAGTTTAGCAAATGCTCTTGTGGAATTCTAATTACAATTCGAATTAATTTCTGGATTAATTTGATTTTTTCTATTTCAATTTATAACTTGAACGTACTAAATGGGTATTGCTTAAATTGGCTCAATTTCAGTATTTGCATTGTTTTAGAAATATTTTAATAAATAGGAAGAATTTAAAGCCGCTACTAAGCAATGCTATACAAAATGTGTACTAATCGTAAATATATATCATAATTTTTCAATTAACTAAACAGAAAACTTTTTAAAAACAAAATTATAGGTTTCATATTTTATTTTGATATTCTATCCGGAATTGATATTAACTGTAATTAATGATAGTCATATTTCCTTAAGGTAAAAATCGGGAAAAATTTTAAAAGAAACACTAACAAGCAATATTTGATAAAAATTGATTGTATTATAGCATCTAAATTATTTTGTTTTACAAAATAAAAACTCGGCAAGCTAATACTAAAAATATGATTAAAAATTAAATAGATCTTTAGAAAAATAGAGCTAAAAGAAAAAAAAATACGATTAATCAGTATCAACAAAAATGATAAAAATCTGGAGTAAAGAAATGGCTCTTAAAAATATTTTGCTAAAATAGTGTAGAAATTGTAATATTATATGTATAAAAACAATAAGAGCCAACTTATAAAAACAGTAATAAAATGGAGTATAAAATAGTAATTTTGATTGAATTGAGAGTTGTCCTTTACTGATAAACATTGTATCATCAACTTAGTTACTACCCACAGCCCTGTTATTTCTTCCCTCAGATAGTATGATTTAAATTAAAAAAAAAAAAAAAGAAACCTCTCATCAATCGCTGTCAAAGGCAGTTGCACCACCCACCACATGAGGAACATGTGCTCCACTAATAGTGAATTACCATTCACCTCCGATTTTCGGTTATGTGTTCGAAAATAACTCAGTCAGGACTTATCAATTTGAATGCTATTTTCTACTAATCTATTATTTCTTTACACTGAGATTTGTTAATACTGATAAAAATACATATATTCATTTCTATTATGAAGTTATCTATACCTATAATAAAGCTCAATGTGTGTGTGCGTGTGTGTCTGTGTGTGTTGGCGCTCTACAAGCCAGACAGTTGGACCTACAGCTACCAAATTTGGTACATGTATACCTTGGAGGTCCGGAATGTGCACCTCGGAGCCCTTTTTTCGAATTTTTAATTAGAATTGGAATTAATTAAAATTTAAGCGAAATTTCGACGTTTTCCCGCCATAACTTCCGAAAATATGATCGCATAAACATGATTTTTACATCAATTTAAAGATTAAAAAATTAGCTTTCCAATGGTATCAGTGTTTTATTGCATAACTCAAGCTTCTATTTTTAACGAATTTTTAAAGAAATATTTTAACATGTTTTTTTTTAGGACGTGACTGGATAAAAATAAAGAAAACAATGACGGAAATTCAAATAAAAAAACAACTACTATCAACGCAAATCAAATCTAAAGAAATGCAACTTTTAGCACGTGACTGGATAAAATAAAAAATGTATATAAAATGTGATATTTTCTCACAGTAAAATGCAAAGAAAAGTTTTCTATAATCGTTTGCAATATCTAAATAATTATTTCAACAAATCTTTATTTACATTAAACTTGATTGAATTTAGACAGGATAAGCATTGAAATACCGACTTAATGGCATATTTCTATAACCGTTTGCAATATCTGTATCATTAATTTAATACTATTTTCCCCTTTCTCGCCTTCTTTAAAAAAACATTTAATATTTTGGCAACATCATCGAATTTTTTTTTAATATTTTGGAAGCATTACCGATGGTTAAAACTGACTGATTTATAAAATTAAAGAATATTATTAGGAAAAGGTGTACTTTTAGAGCTTTCCATCCATCATCTTAACGAAAATACTAATTTCAGGTCAATCAATGACCGGAATTACTTCAAGGCTAATGAATATGTGATTTAATTGAAAATTTTAGAACGAATTACTCATGGCGAACCAGCTGGTCGCCAAAGGAGGCTAGTTATAAATAAAACTATAAAACGAGTGCAACAATTTAACAATGCTTTGAATGAGAGATTTCGAGTTAAAAGTAAAATAGAAGTTAAAATAAAGATCAGTAAAGAAGGTCGTCACACAGAAAATAATGGGGAAAACAATCTTTGTCTATATAAAAAATTTGATAATCCAGGCGTTAGAAGTCAATGTTGACATTTTTTATAAGCCGGAATTTTCTTTTGCCCAATAATTAAAATCATTCCTCCCTTCAAATAAGCGTGAGACATCACAATATGATATTTCTGGATTTATTTATTTGCCGTGTTTTGTATGTATTATAATTGTACTTCATGACGATTTTATATCAAATAATTTCTTTTTGTTCGTCCGCATCTCTATTTGTCTAGCATTTTACAAATCCTCACAGTACCAGTCTTTCCCGTTTTCACTCTTTCGTAATTTATTATATTCTCGAAAGTACTGTTAAAGTCCCAAAAATTCTAACTAGTAGAAATCTCCCAGTCCAAATAATGTATTTTTAGCACTCGGTCTGTTTGTTCTGTATGTGAGTTGCACTTTAAAAACAACTCAAAAACTTTTTGTGATAGAAGATAGAAATTGGTACATGGTCTTAATTTTCAGGATTCTGCCAAATTTCGAAAGCAAAATTATTACATCTATAATTTATCTAAGAAATATATGATGTCATTATATCTAAAGAAATAATATCTATTTGGCTGGCTGAATGCAAATGAATTAGATAACTATACATAATTACAGAGCTAGACGAGTAATTTTTGGTGTATAGATTTAGCAAGTAAAGCTTAAAATAATTTTATGCCAAATCTGTCAGATGATGGATTCTGATTACCTGTACTTTCATTGGTATTATCATTTAAATAATGGCTCAAAGACAGTATGACTGAATTAAATAAGTTTTGTCATGCATATTCTGAATTCAGCTGTAATTCTATCTCTAAATTTAGTTTTAATTGATCAGAAGAAGGATGACGAAACTACAAATTTGATATTCAAATATTTGGTTTTAACAGCATGCTAAGGAAGCCAAAAATCTGAAGATAGATTCAGTAAAAATTAGATGCTTCAAAATGCTTCGTTTCAGACATAAATATGTCATGATTGTTGGCTAATGCTATTCAAGCCATTCGTGACTTTATCATTTTCCAGAATTTTATACAGGGAGGAATGTTGTATTATACATTATTGTAAGGTTGTAATGCGGTGACATTATTGTAGAGAACTGCTAAAAGTTTTTGAAATATCATTTCCGCAAGTTTTTCTTAATGAATATTTTCCACCTCATGCAATTTTTCGTTACTCATCGGTTAAGCTTTTATTCTATCTTTATCATTTTTTGCTAGATTTATGATTTTTATGCCATTGGAATCTGGACTATTCCATGAATTCTCTCTTATTCCTTTCAAGTATACTAGTTCGAAAGCGGAAAACACCTTGACCCATTTTCGATGAAAAGATCTTTTGTATTTCTTAGGAAATACAAAAGAAGTAAAAGGAACTTTCGAATTTCATTAGGGAGAGCATTTTAATCATGAAAGTATTCAACAATGAGAAAACAGAATCTTGAGAAGCAAAATTCGAAAGTAGGTGAAGAAGTATTCAACTTAAAAATCATTATTAATTATATAGGAGTTGAATGAATAAAACAAAAACATCAATATCTCTATTTATACCCGAAATATCAGAAATGCAGCTTTTTCTTTATCATCATCGATATGTTTTTTTTTTATCTCACATGTATTTTGAATATCATCTTGGGCAATAATAATATTGCGAAAGTAATAAAAATTAACCATAATTAAATTTATGGAACTCAAATTCATGATTTCAAATTTTTGTTTTTATTGTGGACAGTTTTAAATATGTATGGATAAAAACATGAAAGATACAAAACAGAATTTGAATTTTGAACAACGAATGCTTCCTCCTATAAAATGTTGTTGTATGTTTAATATTATATATTTAACTTTTATAAAAGAATAATAAAAAAACTTAATCTGAGGGTCCTTGTTTTCATATATCTCCATATCATCCTTGCAGTTCCTTTTCACTTGTTTCTTCTATTGTGCTTTTTCTATTAACTGCCAATTTTTAATCTGTGATTATCCATCGAGAATATAAGCATTGGAATTCTGCAGATTATCGATCCAGTTCCAAAACCAAATATCGATATAACAAGAAAAATTTGAAAGAATTTGAAGTTTCTTCAGTAGCTGCTGAAGAAACAACTTGAAGATACTGTGGAACACCTCGTGATTATCAGAGATAGTGAATATCGCGGAATCATTTTGATTCTCGTATGCAGTTATAGATTAATCATTATATTTATATTTAAGCTCATGATGATATTATTTTTCTGCCTCTCATGTCATATTACAAACGGCATTACCTACAAACATTATGTAGGTAATTCTACAAATTATCTTTTATCAAACGGCAAATTATCCCAAAAGCCCTAAAATGCCCAGTTAAATCAAAAATTTTAATTCCATCCTTAAATAAATGGATATTTGGATTAAATTTTATTCATTAATGTAGGTGTTTTATCTCTTCTAATAATAAAAATTACTGTGTGCTTTTCAGTTTTATTCATTAATGTAGATGTTTTATCTCTTCTAATAATAAAAATGAATATGTGTATTTCAATGCTCTACAAGACAGATAGTTTTTTCTAGAGAAATCTGTTTAGAAGATGCATAATTTGAAGGACAGGAATTTATATATTTAAACGATGTATTTGAAATTTTTATTTAAATAATATAAATTAATTGAAAGAGTGCATTAATTTGATGTTTTTCCTTCATGTTAATAAGACAAAAAACAATGTTTACACTAACTTGAATTAAAAGAATATCGTTTTGATTATACTAATTTAATTCCGGTGTACTTGAATTTTGACTTTTATAAAAAAATATTTTTATATAATTTTCAATAATATCCCCAAGACTGTTGCGGTGAAATTTCAATCATTTTCATTGTGCCATCATATGTTTAATCTCGTGTATTTATTTCATTTTTGAAAATTAAGGGGATTGCATAATATTCTAATCATTTACGCATTTTACATTAAGAATGGGAAAATGAAACTACATTATCATTATCACCAGATAATTTACAAACTGAAATATATTACACAAAATTTTAAATTTTTGATTGCATTATAATGTTATGGAATTCAAATCATTCAGAAAGGTTAATGTGTTAATGCAATAAAGGTTAATAAAAGGTTCCAGGCATATAAATGCTTCAAATGAAAAATGTTAAATTAGTTCAAATAAAATTGCTTTTAATATCTGTAATAATTTGAGGTTAAAAGTTTTTGTTGAAGCCATACTTTTGGGAGAATGAGCCTGTTTCCTTTAATAATCATTGTTTGCTTCAATGTTTGAATTCGATAAAAATTTAGAAGCAAACATTGAAACTAATAATAATTTTTTTTTTATTTCCATATGTCACTTATGATCTGTAGCTAATTTTAGCCTAAATAAAATATGCATTATTAGTTTCTTAAGAAAACGTCAGAATTCTAAGAATTGATCTCATTATTTATTTAAGATACACAAAAATATGCAAGAATTTATCAAAATTGAATAAGTAATACGAAATTTTTTTTTTTCATACTATTTCTTTCATTATAATTTTTTAAGCATATTTTGCCAAGGATTTACAGAAGAATAACAGAAATTGCTCATTCTAGTCAAAAAAATCTTCATAAGAAAGAGAATGATGAAAAATGATGTTCTGTTTTTATACTACTCATTAGATTCATAACAAATGATCTTTCATCTCCCTTTTAAAAAACTGGATTAAAGAAGGTTTTTTTCTACTTTCCAAGAACAAAAAGAGAAACATTGGCAGGATAAAATTTAAAAATTTCTCAGGAAAAAAAATCACAAAAATTTTAGTTTATCTTACATTATTCAAAATTTTTTTGAAAGAATTCGCTATTATATTGAAGTATGCCAGTAATTGCAGCACGTGCTGCATTAATTGTCCCATGATCTAATGCCTTCGACTTATTTCTAATCATAAAACAGCACATATTAAACTAATAATGTCTATCTTTATTTTAATCAGAAAACAAGTTTTTATTACTTAATATAAATATTGGTAAAAAATGGCATTTTAGAATTAATTAAATGTGCCCTTTTAATATGACACTTTGACCTTGAGATTTAGTTGAGTCTTCATGCTTTATACGAACCTGAATTTGAAGAGCTTTTAAAAAAATACATGTGTGAGTAGCTGTGATAACGTTAAATCAAAAATGATCCGAGCTAAATGTATGAAATTTGTTACATGGATTTTACATCCAATTTGTTAACTTCTGTCTTATAATAAAAGAAATCCATTCAGAGAAAAATTGTCTGCCTGCTTGTCTAAGTAAATATAAGTAATAAACACCTTAATTAAGAAACGTAAAAAGTAAAACAGATTTTCAGAAAACATAATCATATCTTGTCGTTTAAAACTCAAATCCTTGTAAAATTTTCAAAAATGAATCTGATAAGTGGTCGATCGTTTTTTGGCTTGTATTTTTGCATACATTTTAACAATAAATCATAAGCATTTAAACATGATAATTACAGCATAACAACTTTTAATATTTGCTCAATAATCCCTTTCACCGTTCTCTATTGTCTACGAAAATATCTGTTTTTCGTCGCATAAGAACAAACAAAAATAAGTAAACATTTACAAAGTGTTTTAAATGTTTAAAAGTTTTTAAATGCAGATGAGCGTTTGGAGTGCATTACGGCGATACAGCGTAATGAATTTCACTTAGCGAACTGTAAACATAAAGGAAGACGACGAGATTATTTCCACACAAGGGATACATTACAAAAAAAAAGTCAAACATTTTTTTGCTTGTAGGCATTTTCCTTATTGATGCTCGCAATATGATTAGGGCACATCCTAAATCAAAACATTCAAATTAGCTTATCTATACTTATAATAAAGCTTAATGTGTGTGTGTGTGTGTGTGTTGGCGCTCTACAGGCCAGACCTTTGGACCTACAGCTACCAAATTTGGTACATGTATACCTTGGAGGTCCGGAATGTGAACCTCGGAGCCCTTTTTTCGAATTTTTAATTAGAATTTGGATTAATTAAAATTTTAGCGAAATTTCGACGTTTTTCCGCTATATCTTCCAAAAATATGATCGCATAGACATGATTTTTACATCAATTTAAAGATTAAAAAATTAGCTTTCTAATGGTATCAGTGTTTTAATATATAACTCAAGCTTCTATTTTTAACGAATTTTTATAGAAATATTTTAATTATGTTTTTATCACGTGACTGGATAAAATAAAAGAATGCCGGAAGTTCAAATTAAAAAAAAAACTATCATCGTAAATCAAGTCTAAAGAAATGCAACTTTCAGCACGTGACTGGATAAAATAAAAGAAACATAAAATGTGATATTTTCTAAAAAAAATAAATGCAAAGCAAAGGTTTCTTTAATCGTTTGCAATATCTAAATCATTTATTCCATAAATCATCTTTATTTACAGTAAACCTGATTGAATTTAGACAGGATATGCATTGAAATCCCGACTT
Source organism: Argiope trifasciata (assembly GCA_026543055.1). Lineage (NCBI taxonomy): Eukaryota > Metazoa > Arthropoda > Arachnida > Araneae > Araneidae > Argiope > Argiope trifasciata. Next base: position 33,555 of record JAPMOQ010038049.1, on the reverse strand, counting down.
AATGGCATATTTATGTAATCGTTTGCAATATCTGTATCATTAATTTAATACTTTTTTTCCCTTTCTCTTTAAAAAACACATTTAATATTTTGGCAACATCATCGAATTGTTTTTAATATTTTGGAAGCATAACCGATGGTTAAAACTGACTGATTTATAAAATTAAAGAATATTATTAGGAAAAGGTGTACTTTTAGAACTTTCCGTCCATCATCTTAAATAAAATATTAATTTCAGGTCAATCAATGCCCGGAATTACTTTAAGGCTATTTAATATGTGATTTAATTGAAAATTTTAGAACGCTTTACACATGGCGAACCAGCTGGTCGCCAAAGGCGGCTAGTTCTAAATAAAATTCCTGATTAGATAGCATTTATTTTACTTATTATGACAGAACTTTATTACAAGAGGAAGGGACGGCAGAGTCTGGTGATAAGATTCCGAATTTAAAACCTGAACGCTGCAGGTTCGAGACTCGATTCCACCGAAGAACCATCATCTAAGTGAGTCTTGTGTTCGTTAAATCCATCGGGATCAAACATTATCCAGTTGTTGTGAGGAAGTATAGAGAGGTGGAGTGTGCCAGTTCAAGTGTCGTCCTCGTCATCTGACCAATGTTCAGAATTACGAGGTACGTACGAAAACAGCCCTAATGGTGCTTTAAAACGGAACGTTAATATAACTAACCTAATATTATTCTAAGTGGAATCAATATGAAAAGGGTTAAAATTTATACATATTTTTTTCCGTAACAAAATATTTCTCCCTTATTCAATGAAAACTTTTTATATTTTAATAGATTATTAAAATATAAAAAGTATAGGTTATATTTTAATAGATTTTATTAGATTATTAGATTTAATAGATTATATTTTAATAGATTATTAAATAACAGTACATAACATATTTCTTTTAAAGGCATTAAATATAAGCTGGTGTTATTACTATCTATTTGAAAATATTTGAAGATGCTGCGGATTTCCTTTCCACATTTTCAAAATAAATAAATGAATAACATTTGATTCAATTACTTTAAAAAACTCATAAAAGTATGAATCCTAACTCCTCCAGACCCCTTTTTAAAAGAACTTTTAAAATAATCCGCTTTCTTTCCATTCATATCTCTGATGCTCGTAATTTCTTTCTACAACCCGGAATTTTCTCAAAAAAAAGGCTCTAAAAGGGCGTTCCGAGTAATCCCGCTCGTTGAAAAGGCTGAAAGTGTTATTGGTTTTTCTTCCGGCCTTTCTTCCTTCTCTTTCAGCTGTGAACAATCAGATTGAAACGAAGCGAAGAGAAATTTACTTTTTTTAGTCATCTTTCATTCCGATTTCTATAAAACACCTAAATGAAGTATCTGAATGAAGGAGCTAAAAATAATCTCAAATCACTGAGTTCATTTTTTCAAGGTTTCTTTTGAACTATTGTAATGCTAAAGAAATTATAATAATTACCAATACGCATTCAAACGAAAATATTTACTACTGACAAACACGAAGCAAACGATTAGAGTTTTAATTTACTGTAAACATTATGATGGGAAGATAACTCAATTTCCTCACTCGGGATTTAATAAGAATCAATAGGGATAGTCTGTCCGTAATTTTTACGAACATTTTCTAATAAAAGTGTTATGGCTACCCACCCCGCAAAAAATTGCGGAAATTTCGTAAGATAGTGTAAGGATTCAGTGTCTCCCTGACCAGACCATTGTGGTTTCTTTTTCACACGTTCCATAATTGCCATTTCCAGACTGGTCTCCTCAATGGCGACGTTTTATTGCAATGTAATTGCTTACAGATGGACAGGTGGGGAACCCTCCTTCTAAGAACGGACATCTGGGCCTTTAGAGTGAGTCCAGATAAGAGACCGCCTGTTCATTAATCGTGTCTGCAACACAGATATGTAGCCTGCATTGTTTTCCATTGTGGACAACGAACATTCCTGCGGTCAACTGTAGACCAGTGGTTTTTGCTGAACGACGATTGGGGAATCGGCAGCCCAAATGCTCCAATGTGGATGAGAGAGTTGAAAGAAGAGAGAAAAGGCGAGGTTTTCGGAGAGAAAAGAAAAGGAAACGAGGAGTTTTTTGGTAAAGGAGCTCTGGAGGATAGATCGGTGAAAGATGATAATGCGAGAGAAAATTCCACCCGAGTTATTCGGTGGATTCCTGGAGCTAACTCCGGTACCAGAGACTTTGACGGCCGGTTAGCTGTTCTCGTGAGTTTCTCCGAAATATTTCGAGCACCTATTTTTGTGGTGTTGTACATAGAACTTGTCATTTCATCTAGATGATAAATATTGTTTTTTTTTTCCTTCTGTAAATTAAAGCTGTAAATAAAGTAATCGAGAAGTGAACTCGGACTAGATCGAGACGTGACAGTAGAAAACCCATCGCATGACTTTGGCTCACAATATTTAAGAAATGTTATGTGTAAGAATGTCCTGCAACGCACTGATGTAATTTAGCTATGGAATGTTAATCTTTGATATGAATTTAGCATTGTTACTGATTATTTTGTTTGATTCTTGGCAAAATGTTTGAGATTAGCATTAGAAAACCATTTTTTTTATTTTATACGCCTTTTTATCACAATCAATTGAAGACAAAATTCATCACAACTGCAATTGGTTCAGAAAACATGCCGATTTCAATATTATGTTCCATCAAAGTTTTCACAATAAAGCTATATTTTTGTTATTTTTACAGGCTAATGAAGACCGACAAATGGTTATTCCCTTGCTGGATGTGGTTCGAAACTTCATAACAGGTTTGCTATAATAATGTTAAATCTGTGCAAGGAATTTCATTCGTATAGTTTTCTACTTTATGTACTTATCGTGTTTAACTTATATTCGAACAGGCGGACTTTATCTTTTAATAGAAATCTGAACATTTCATGAAGAGATCCTACTATAAATTTCAGCAATCTAATTCAAAGTCTTAGTCAAAAAATAACGTCTATAGTTTTATTTGTCACAGAAGACGAATATTTTCAGATAATGTATTTTCCGAACTTAGGAAGATATAAAACGTTGAAATTCATGAGCATCTTGAATTTGAATCTTTTAGCTATTACTATATTTTCTCCGTACTGTGTATAAGAGAAATTAAAAATGGCAAAGAAATATTTTTGAAACCATATCATTTTTTCAAGTTTGCTTACAGTTCATGGTAACTAATTTAAAAGTCCAAAAGATTTCATTATGTTCACACATTCTGTAGTGCTGGTGACATTTTGTTTGTCTTTCTTTCAAGATAATTCAAGGGCAAAATTGAAGTCATTAGCAATATTTATTTCTAATTTAATAGTCCTACTGTGGACTGGATTGGAAGAATGCTCCTCATGTTTGTTCTTGGAGACTAAGTTTCATTCATAAATTTTTAACTGAATGTTCAGTCTTATCACAAGTATATAAAAAAATTTAAAAAATCAAAAGCAACAACAACACGCCGAAATATTTTTTGAATTAATTTGCACATTAATGAATTGCTTAGGGACAAATCATGTAATCTTTTAAGATTTTAAACTCCCATGCCATATTCTTTAGTATTTCATATAAATGGTGTAACAATGGACTGTAACCACCAGGGGACACCTCGTAATTGAGGATGAGAATTTTCTGGCATGGCGGTTGGATCTCCCCAACTAGCTGGGTATCTAGCTCCTCCCATCGATGACGGAACGAACTTCCGACGAGAAGAGTTGTACCGTGGCCGGTGATGGCTCTTAAAACTCAGCCACAGTTCCCACCAGTGTTACTGTAGCGTCTGTCCGATCATTCAGTATTTATTTCCGAGTGCCTTCGGTTGGGACGGAGAGTCAGTAATATGGCTTACCATATTGCTGTTTGATAAGCAGTCAGCAGATTGTTGCTTCATAAGCAGTCAGATATTTTTTAATGTGTTACTCGTATTCAGTGAAGTGTGAAACGTGATGATTCATCAGCGACTCGAATTTATCTTCTTCATATGACTATATCTTTTCAACACTTCCTATATGACTAAATAAAAAGTTTAATGATAAAAAATTTTAATTAATCATTATGGCTTAGTTATGGTAATGTTGACATCGCATCCATGTTCACATGGAAAGTTAATGCATTATCTTCTGAGGGTAAAGAGATCCCTTAGCATCCGAAGGCAGATGTCTGATTTCTAGCTCAAATGAAGATAATACACACACGCTTTCACTTGCTCAACCCCTTTTTATAGGGGGCTCATTCACAAATATCACAGACAGAACACAAAGGAAGAACAACCATGCCCGAAACAAGACTCGAACTCAGGACGCCCAAATCACAGGGATGACCCGCTGCCCTTAAGCCGGGAAACCGGCATTATCGTTTAATAATTTTTAGAATGTTTCTATATCCCTCGTGGAAATGTGTTCCCTCTAAACCATCGGAAGGAAATGAAAAGAAAAAAAAATCATTTACATTTGCACAAATTGTATTTGAAATTACGTTGCGTTCTTTAACTGAGATGGAGATGCAGTTGGACCAGTTGTGGAATGTTTACATTATATGAGCAATAAATTCTATTAAGGTGAGGAGAGACAGACCAATATGATTTAAATTCAATTTAATAATGAATTTTTTTCTGTAACAAAAAAGAATAATGTAAGCATTTGTGACTTAGGCAGTTTCAAAAATAATTTCCTAAAATTGAAATGAATCAAAATATTACGAGAAAATTGTAAAACTGTTGATGACTGTAAATAATATTTTTTTTTGTAAATAATTCAATATTTCACATGAGTCTTGAAGAAAATAAATTATATCCTTGCTCTTAATGAAGTAACATTCTTAAAGTATTTATTTTAATTTACGTTGATTTATATAACTTTTAAGTTTACAAGACATTCTATAATCGTCACGAGATAAAACATAAATCGAAATAATTCTTTTAAATGCAGTACAGTATACATGATTAATCTCAAATGTATTGAGGCTTTCATAGATTTCTATATTTTTATTAAATAAAAAGCGCAGTTTAAGTGAAAAGGCCAAGAATTTTTAAAAAGCAACATACTTTAATATTTTCTGTGAAATATTAATTTAATGAATTCAGTATTTTAAGTAAATGTTTTTCTAAAATTTCCGTCACCTATTATTCAAAAAAGTTGCCAACATAAACAAAAACTTACTTACTTAATCGCTGAAGTTAATGGTCAGAAATTTTATCTATGATAATGGGTATAAAAATAAAATTGCTTTCATAAATAGTTTTATATCTTTTTTGCTATTTGTTTGGGAATTTTCCCAAAGAATAAATAGTTTATTTAATGAATATATAGCTTAGAAAAATAGCAAGAGTAATATTTTTCTTTTCTTTAGCAAAATGCAAAAATTCAACTTTTATATCAATGCTTTAAATAGCTATATTAATATAAGGCTTTTATTTTATATATATAATAAAATTTAATAGTTAGAATTTAGACCATAATTTTTCAGAATATTTTAAACAGTACACATAATATGCATCGCCTTTCATTTAGATAAACAAATGCAGTTTTGTGATAAAGAATTTTTACTTAATAAATATGCGTAATGCATTCATATATCTTATATTATTATAACTAGCGGGTGACCGAGCTCCGCTCGGAGAAAACAGGTATCGAAGCTAACTCGAAGATTTAAATTTTCAATTGTGATTTATCAAAACAATACATGCCATAAGAAAATTTGTGAAACCATTGGTGAAAAGATAACCGGTTAAAGTGCACCATTGTAAACTATTCTAAACAAAGTTAGAGTTTGGAAAGGGAACTATTCTATACAAAGGTAAAGATTGAAGTTTGTTGAAGTTCAATATTTTTGACAAATTTATTTAGAAAAAACAAACATATATACATACATAAGAAACATATTATAAACCTATAACAGCATAAACATAAAACTTTATTAGTTCGCCATATTGGCTATAGATGGCAGCACGTTACCGCTTGAAAGTTTAAGTAGCCATTATGGCGAACTAATAAAGTTTGAAAATATCCTATCTGTAACTCCGAACTGCTCGACCGTAGAGCTTCAAAACCGGCGCCAATCGATTCCTCGTGGCCAAAAACCCCAGACCCCCAAGTTTACCGGAGTTTATTAATTCTGGGGCGATTTTCGACTTGGCAACCATTCCTCGTATTATAGTATTAGATTTATTTCTGTCAAATAAAGAAATATATAGAAGAATGATGTAAGCAGCAATTTAATAACATGAATATCTACCAAAATAATTCCAATTCATTTATTTTGCACAATGTAACTACTATTATGTTATTTATAATTATGAAAACTCGAAAACTTAAAAAAATTTATAATTCTTTTTAATTTAAATGAACTGGAAGTTTTATAACAAGTTTTCATCCATATGCAAAAAAGGTCTTGTATATGGATGAACAACATGAAATATTATACTTTGGCATGGATTTAACATTTTTACTGAATTTACCTTGATGTCTTAGGCGAGTTACTTTGCAATTAATCACTGGCAGGCTTTTAATAGTATCAAAGTTATTTTTAGGCATATTCAATAGTATTAGAGTTATTTTTCAATGGATCGAAACAAAAATTTGACACAAAACTATACTTGTAATCCCAATATCACTTACCGAACTGTATATATTAAAAAAAAATCCCCTTTATGAGTTATTGCATTTACAAATTTCTAAATATATAGATGGACAGAGTGCAATTGTTCGTTAACTTTGGCACAATATTAGATAAGTCTGTATACTGTAGATGTTAATCCTTCGTACTGAATTTTATCTTCGTTTTGTGGTTATCGTGTTAATTTATTCCAACATACATAGTTCCACTAAACGGAAGTACGTTTGCTGAAAATTTGAAGAACTATACAATATTTGAGTGAAGACTGTATACTAAATTTCACACGCCTAACTCAAAGTTTTTTTTTCAGTTTTATCTTCGTTGCAGACGGTCAATTTCAAAAAATGTGTTTTTCAAAATCGAGGGGGGGGGCTGAAAAGCGTGAATTCGTCAAACCCTAGCATTCTACGCTGACATATACAAGAAACTAAAAAGTACTAAATAGTTTTTTTTTTTTTTTTTTGCTTTTTTTTTTTTTATAACTAAGTGAATACATTTTTTGCTAACAAAAACAGATTTCGATTAGTTTTAGTCTTGAAAGTGATTCATTATATTCACTTCATTTATTATTTCATTTATATTCTGAAAGAAATTGTATACAAAATTTTGATGAAAAGTTATTTTGTAAGCATTTTTTGAGGATGAAAAAAAAAAAAAAACATGCAGTCAGAAAAAAATTCAAATAGAAATGCAAAAGAAACCAATTTTAAAATGGAAAAAAATCTCTAATAAGCATAAACGAAAAATGGATAAAATATAAAATGCAAACAATACTTTAGTTTACATTTTGTTTTCCATTTTATTTCTATATATAAAATAACTAGATATTATTTTTTTCTATTATTAACTTACATATTTGAAAGGAAAAAACAAATCTTGATTTCGTAGAAATACCGGAGTTACTATTTATTTTCGACCGTTTGGCAAGAAATGATTTATCGACTGTTGAAATGTATTAGCAGAGAACTGAACAGATCGGCCAAGAATAGTTTGCACTCAAACTGGCATCGTTTGAAGGAAACACATTTCGAAAGTCTCAATAAATACGTTTGGAATTCTCCGCCTTTATTTGATTTCTTCAATCGATGGAGTGTTACCGATCGTTTATCACACCCGAATAAAAGGGAGAGGATTTATCGAAAACACACCCAAAACAAGTCACCACACTCAAAAAGGCTTATCAAAAGATTTATATTCGAATAATTGCTCCTTCAATTGCTTTTAAGTTAAACAGGATAATAGATTTTTAACACTCAGATTTTCGGAATTCTTTCAATGGATTATTTATTTAGCTACTGTAGAGGTTACATAATTCACTACCTTCTCTTTTAGAACAACAGATGGCGTTATTAGCATCGAGGTATATTTTGAATTAGCCATCTTGGGAGGGGATAATTATTCGATTGTATTCTTAGCTAGTTTCGTAATTTTTCGTGTCCCTGTTGTCTTGTGAATTGGAAAATTTAGAAAATAGACAAATAACTGTTCCTAAAACTCGTCTAGTATTTCTGCTTGCCTCTTAATGCATTGATAAATAGTCCCGTCCCTCTACATTGCTGTTGTGAGAAATTAGTTTTCGGGTTCACAAAAAAAATATATAATTAACATTTCTTATTAGCTAGAGTTTCATAAAATAAAGCTTTTAACAAAATTTCATTTTGTTAAAAGCAGATGATACTTTATAGTTTACAGAGTGTCTGGCGTATTCAAATGCAATGGGGGATTCAGAATTTTTTAAACCATAAGAGGTACATACTTTGAAGGTTGGTTTGCTAGTGTGTTTGATGATTTTGTACAATGGTCAGTTTTCACTATACTGAGTAATCCGAATGGAAAAACAGAACTTAAATGAGTGTAAAAGTATGGTTACGACTTCAATCCTATCCAATTTGCAACGTCCTGTTCTGTGTCTGTGGTTCAAAAAGTCTGTGGTGCAAAACATTTCTTAATATTCTAAAATATAATAATTCATATTTTAAGGAAATATCATAAGCATATTAAATTATTAATTGATCAGGGAGAATTATTCCAATTCGATTTATTTTAGTTAGAATAATCCCTATCAATTTTTCTATTAAATATTTTAATACTTTTGGCTATACTATAATTCATAATACGTATTTAAGCTTCTTCGAGTACTGAATTTTTATAACTGCCGTTCATTAATACTTTAATATTCCTGTACTGTTAATACTGTAATAGTTTAATCTTTTCTTTTCCCATTCTTACTTTCAATAAATCCAGTTACATCTACCTCACCTTCGAGAGGAATTGCACGAAATCAAAAACGGAAACATGATAAGGTGATAAGTACTCAGTATGGTTTCTATAAACGAAAGTAAAGCAGCTAAAATACGAATGTAAATGAAAGAAGAGATTTAAGTATTAAAAAAGAACGTATAAATCTAAAAACTGCTGATGAAGTTAGGAGTGTGGTAAAAGTTTACCATCTGTTGGCTCAGAAGGTATAAAATGATCCGACTGGTCATGTGATCACGAATATAAAAAAGGTGAACCACGAGAAACGCCATATGAATTTCGTCAATAACAGACGTTGGTAAATACTGTTCTAAAGAATGAATCGAAACATACAATAACAAAATTGATTAGCATCCATATTAATGTTTTTGTTTTGTCTCGCATGATGACAATAAATAATTTAGAAAAAGGCAACACTGATCCGTTGTAATTTTATCTAATGGAAACTAGTTTTCAATGCCAAACCCCCATCTATAAATGTGAAGATGTACTAATTTTTTACCAGTAATTCTGGAGGAATTCAGGTATTGAATGAAAAAAAAAGTTCAAGTTCAAAATTTAAAATTCGTTAAAAACATAATGAATTGTTAATGTTGTACGGTATGTAGAGAACATAAGTACCTTTTCACCGAAAAGTAGGTTCTTGTAATTCGAAAACGCCCTATACGGAGGCGCGATAACTATATTCTGAAGCTCCTGTTTATGATGCTATCCTTAACATGATAACGTTACCAGTTTTAAATTTGTATTGCTTATTTGACTTTGAATTAAAACAATTTAGAAGTAAATTGCGCAACCAATTTAATTTTCAGTTGTAGCGTAGATAAATCTTTGAACAAATTGACCATTCTTCTTTTAATCATTACCATCATTGGCATACAGCATTCTCTCTTATTAAGAAACAAAACCCATCTCATATCACAAACAAGAGCTTGTTTTCATTTTGATATGCATAACCCAAATCAAAAAATTTATAGTAATGCGTAATTGTTCATGAAAATGCAACTCATGCATAACGATTTGCTAATAAACGATAATATTAAAAGTTACTTTCAAAACTACCGAGATATTTTTAAGTAAAATTCGTTATAATCGAAAACTTCATTTTTCAAATCATCTTTGGGCACATGTAACTATAAAAAATGCATATACATATAAAATTATCAAAGTATCCGATATCCTTAAACAGTCAAATTTGAGACAATCTAAACAGAACTTTTGCGTGATGTCTTTTCCTGCAACTTTAAAATTATTCAAATCTTCATTTGGTTCATTCTTAAGCCTTCTTCTAAAACTACATTAACCAAAGTTAAAATATTTCAGCATTACAGGATCTTATACATTTACAGGATCTATTTTATATTCAGGATGATTAAAACCACTGTCACAGAAAGGAATATCTATGCCAAGTAAGTATACCCGTATACCAAGCAATTTAATTAATCAAATAAATCTTTCTTAAATTTAAATAAATGCCCCCGATTAAGTCTTTTAATGCTAACATGATAAAATCGTTATAAGAGCCCAGCCGATTTAATTTTAGAATGCATTAAGTAATGGCCTTCGGGTTGTTTCAAGAAGGGCTGTAAATATATTTAAATTGCATAAACTATAAAATGTATTACACATCTTTAACCTCTTAATCATCATGCCCGTGCATCATGCAGGCATCGACTTATCTATAACTTAAATTTAAGATGAAATCACATCAATCAAAGATACTATAAATTTATAAATTAAGGTATCCGACTACTTTAAAAACACTGGTTATCGATCACATTGGCGATTTTTTTCCTGTTATTTCTTGTACTTGGGACTTTCATCTTTCCAAAACAGTTTATCTTTTCCAGGAAAAGGAGGAACTGACCTCATATAGTTTTCTTAAAAAATCAAATATTTTTGAGCCAAAATTGTTCTTTAATTTTCACAAGCTTTAACTTTCATAAAAATTCTCCACAGTTAAAATGATATCCCAAAAATTAATAGAGATATTTACATAAACATTTCAGCGCGTTTTTAAAATAATGTGGGTAATGAAATAAACCAAACTTTTTATTGTTGGTGAAATATTTTTTCATTTTTAGTTTTTTTTTTATAAAAATTAAATTGTAAATTTATGGGAAAAATGTATATGTATCTATATTTTTACCCATAACTTTTTTGCATCTCAAAATGTTTCTCAGAATGTGGTTCATTTCATTCATCATTAGTTTCTATAACTTATTTAAGAAGAAAAATAGGATTAACGAATTACAATTTTGTGTAGTGTGTAAACCGTTTTGGTTCAATTTCATTCAAATTTACTAGCCTATTTCTCAAAATATATTATTTTTTCAAATAATTTTGTTGTATTATAGTATTTTGTATTATAATTGGCAATACACCTAAAAACTATAGCTTTAAATAGTTTTAAAAAATCCAGTTTGTTAACAACTTTCCTTCGAACGTAGTCGGAGACCTTAATTGTTCACAGTCTGCAAAATCCTCAAGTATTCCCCAGAGTTTTAAAATTACATCAGTAAAGCAGGACATTACCAGAGCAGAAGTCATTTAATTAAATCAAAAAACAAAAAATAGTTATGGGGCTAAAAAAAGAAAGTTATATGAAAGAAATAGAAAATTATATTATATTAAAAGAATATTATATAAATTATACAGATCCATGTGCAAAAGATAATGTCTACACAGAAAAAAGACAAGCCGAAGTTTGTCAAGTATGCGCATTGACAAATAAATGGCAAAATTTAATAATGCATAACTGTTTACCAAACCAGTGGAAATGATTTTTCCAAATATTCTCTAATTAAGGTATCCGACTACGTCCCAAGGAATATTATTTAAAAATTGGATTTTTAAAAAACTATTTAAAACTATGATTTTTAAATGTACTGTCAATTATGATACAAAATACTATTCATACAACAAAATTATTTGAAGATATAATATATTTTGAGGAATAGGAAAATGTGTAGCAAATTTTAAAGAAATTTATGGCTAAAAGGTTAACACTGTACACAAAATTGTAATGCAGCAATCCTATTTTTCTTTGTACACAAGTTATAGCATCTAACAATGTATGAAATGAACCAAAATCTAAGAAAAATGTTGAAATGCAAAGAAGTGACGGGTAAAAATATACATACAGTGGGTAAAAAAAGTTTCCGTACGGTCACTAAATTTAAGAATAAATTAGCATAATTTGTAAAGTATTGCAGTTTTTCTTTATATACTGTCTATATGTATTTAATATAAGTCTATAGATAGAGATTTTTATAAATTTTCATTTTTACAAAACGAGAAAAGCATATTATTTTCAATATCTAATGTAAATTGAAAATTGCAGTGGAAAAAAAGTTTCCGTACTCGTTATGCAAATTCTTTTTGGCGTGTTTAAAACAGGCCCGCAGTAAATCTATGGCGTTAAAAAGTTAATTACTGATAAGAAAACAGCATATCGACGGTTGTTGAGCAAGTTTGTTTTTGATCGTCTCAAAATGGAAGTTCCAAGAACTATTCGGGAATTAGTGATTAAATTGCGAAAAGATGGATTATCCATGAAAAAGATTAGTGAAATGACGAAAAAATAGAAGTCTACTGTGCAATATATCATTAAAAGATATCTTAAACTTCATTCACTAGAAGATTGAGATCGATCCGGGAGGCCTTCAAAACTAAATCGCGTGCATAAAAGAAGCACCATACGTCAAGTTCCAAGAAAATCCACAAATTAGTGAACCTCAGTTGGCAGCTGCTTTAATGGTTAGTTACAACATTAAAGTCTCAACTCAAACCATGAGAAATGTCATTAAAAAAGTGGTTATCATGGACGTAGGGCCCGGAAGAAGCTCTATCTAAGTTTGAGCAACAGGAAAAAGCGCCTCGAGTTTGCAAAGAAGCATGTAAACAAGCCATTATCTCTTTGGGAATCCATTCCTTTTAGCGATGAATCAAAATTTAACATTCATGGGTCAGATGGTCGAGTTGTGGTATGGAGAAAACCAAATGAAAAAATTCTAACTAAAAATTTATGCGAAACTGTGAAGCACGGTGGTGGCAGTGTTATGGTGTGTGGATGTATGAGTTCTTCTGGAGTAGGAAATTTGCAATTCATCGAGGGAAATATGGATCGATACGGATATCTGGATATTTTTAAACAATATGTGTTATCCAGCGCAGAGAAACTATCTCTTGGAACTGGATTTACTTTTCAGCAGGACAACGATCCTAAACACAGCTCTAAAATTTTTCAAGAGTGGTGCCCTTACCATGTTTAACAACAACTTCTTAGCCCACCCCAGTCTCAAAGATTTAAACCCCATCGAACATTTATGGGAAGAAATTGGCCGACAGCTTAAAAAATATGACATAAAAAACGAGGTTGAACTCAAAAGTGCCATTAGTAGCATTTGGTGTAATATTTCTCCAGATACAACAAAAAAAAACTTGTAGGGGTAAGGCCACAACATCTAAGAGAGGTAATAAAGGCCAAAGGAGGGCCCACTGATCATTAAATGTATTTTTGTTAAATGTATTTTGCATTTTTGTAAACCTTTTTCGTGTGCATGGGCGCCGTACGGAGACTTTTTTGTTCCATGTTTACGGTATTTTTTGAGTTTTTACGATTTATTATTTAACTTTGTCAGTAGTATCATCCTTTTAATGTGAATAAATATTAAATAATATTAGTTTTAACTCATTTTTAAGTTTTCATTTTTATCATTATGAATTTTGTGTGACAAATTAAACTTTGATTTGCATTCGTATCTGCGTACGGAGATTTTTTTTACCCTCTATATATATGTATTTTTTTCATAAATTCACAACACAATTTTTAAGTAAACATCTATAAATGGAACAGTATTTCAACAGCAATAAAACTTTTGTTTCATTTCATTACCCATATTATTCAAATACACGCTGACATTTTTAAGTAAATACCTCTATTAGTTTTTGAAATATCATGTCAGTGGTGGGGAATTAAATGTTTTGGGAAAATTGAAGTTAAAGACAAATTTTAGTCGAAAAATATGTGTGACCCTGGATGATAGGTCAGACCTTCCTTTTTCCAGAAAAGATACATAGTTCTGAAAAGAGAAAAGTTTGAACTATAAGAAATAATAATAGAAATATCGCCAATGTATTAAGGCCTTATCACACGGTAAAATATCTTCGGCACTTTCCGTCGGCAAACGACAAGGAAAGTGACGTCACTTCAAATCTTCACATGATTGGTTGAATTTCGTTTGCTGGCAATATTTCAGACATTTTCGAGCTTGTTCGAAAAAGTTGCCGATTATGAAACTTGCCTGACCTGTTTTTGAGGGTAGAAACGGAAGAGTGCCCGCAAAATTTCACTGTGTGATAAGGCCTTTAGATAAATAGTGATTTTGACTTAGTCTGATACCTTAACGTGAATTTATTTTTCATATGCGCTTATTTCAAACCGATTGAAACTAAAGGCTTTATCACACGGTGAAATACATCGTCACTTTCTCTGATGAAAGTGACGTCACTTGAGCATTTGCTGTCTGGTAAACCTAGAAAAGCAGGTGAATAAGTTGGCGTATTTATCGCTCTTTATTCATTACTTCCATTAAGTGAATGTTTGCAGTTTTTCATTTCATAACTCGTGGATGCTCCGTGCTAAATGGATATCAATGAGCCTGCATTATTATGCGTCATCCTGGGAACAGTGCTAAGAGAAATCCCAATGAAAATTGTGGTCGCGGAAATGGCTGCTTAGACGCAGACAGGAAGGCTGCTAGGGAAATTTAATGAGAGAATTAGCTTTGGAGATAAGCAAAAAATTAGCTAGAATTTTCTTATGTAAAATGTTTCGTAACAAGAATTTCTATTATTATCTTTGCTTAGGAAAAGCACTACCCTTGCTTATTTGAGTAATTTTTAAATTTATTTATATGCAATACTTAAGATATGCATTCCAGATTGGTTATTTAATTTTAAGGAATTTAAATAATTAATTATTAATACAATTTGTATCAATGAGAAGAGTTGACATTTTTGAATGTTCCAAACATTCAGTCATTAAGAATAATGTTACATTTAATAAATCTGTGTATGGATAATTATCTTAAAGTTGTTCATTTTAAAAAAGATGAGTTGTATTCTTCAATTTAGGATGCTGAAGGTTATAGAAGATGGTTGAGAATGGACACAGCATCATTTGAGTATATTCTGTCATTGGTATCTCCCTATATTTGTGGATGTATTTTATCTATATTTTTTGTAATGTGTAAATAAAAATTATTAAGATGTGATTTTGCTTCCTTGTTTTTTAATGATTTCTACAAGTTAAAATGAAATAATTGATAAATGATTGTATAGATTTTGAAAATGGTATCTATCTATTTTATATAATTTGAAATAGTTGTAATTTATTCTATATATACAAATTGAAAAAACTTCAGTCACAATATTAATAATAATTACATAAGAAAAGTATAATAATTTTATTAGTAAGCTTTAAATTGTTGACTTATTTCAGAGTAATAATTATTTAAAAGAAACTAGATTCGAAAAATTCAACATTTAAATAATATATACAAGAAAGCATCTAAATTTTCATAACACACTGCCATAGCCATTTGTCTAAATGATATAGAAAAGAATAAAACAGCATTAAACTAATTTTAAAACAATCATTACATTGAAAACACCAATTAAAGTTTTATATAGAAAGTAAAACTCAATTACTGTGAAAATTTGGAGAATGCTCTTTTGGAAATTGCAGCTAAATTATTAAGTTCCTGCAGTGAAATTCCATTGCAATTAGAAATTGCTATTTCTATTGACATTTCTTTTCAGCTAAAAAGTTATTCAGTTAATTGTAAGTTCTGCTTCAAATTTAATCTTTAGAGTTCTTAATATAATGAATATGAAATGGATTGTAAAATGAGACAAGTTGTACATTTATCAAATTTAAAAATGAGTTTCCTTTGAGTGTCTTTTTCATTTCTAATAGTGTCATTTATTGTCCCATTCAACTGGTTGTAATGGTAATTAAAAATTCCATTACTTTTCTTTTGCTATGTTAAATATTTTTGTTGTTAATCTTTAACAAGCAAAACATTTTATATTGTATTTGTGTTAGGGATTAATTAATTGAATTTATAAAATACTATTTTATTGGCATTAAATTTAAAACAAAAGCATATTGAAAAAATTTCGTGTGTGAGTTTCCTTAATTAAGCTTAACAGGGTGCATAGCATCATGCAAAGTTCTTAAAATTTGAAAATTTTTAAGTGCCTTAATAGTGTTTATTATTTAGAAAAGTATAATATAAAATATATATCTATTAACGATGCATACTCCCAAATTAAATGGTTATTTGCTAATTTAAAAGAAAAAATATTGAAAAAGAAGCCTAAATTTTATTGTTAATCATATGAAAGGTGATATAATTTTTTTATACTATATGATCATCAGTTTAAGGTTAGAAAACAGAATTAATCATTATTAACATTAACTAAATTTTAAAATTATATAGAAGCAGTTAATGAGCTATTTAAGAAATTACAATTATCCAAAGATTCGATATGATCAAATAAATTCACAAAAAGAAAACAATTCACAGCAATGATTTTTTATTCATGAATAAATATCAAGTTGGAGTTCTCCAAATTCCATAACAAGTTCGAATATTCTTCGTATGAACTGTTCTCCATACGCTGGTGCCAGTTTTTTTAAAGTGCAGACAACATGTTGTCCCACAACATGGGAAACAGATTCTGAAGCTTCACTTTTTTTTTAATTCCGCCGACACCATTTTCAATACCTCTTCCCCCACATTAGCCTGGTGGCGTCTTTTGGGAGGAGGACCTAGATTAGAAGTTCCTGGCATTGCAGACCTTTTCACTTGTGTGCTTAAGGAAGCCTCTAGAATGCATTCCACATCCACATCTCCAGCCGGAAGCTTTCATCAATTTGGAAGCTTTCCTCTTCCACAGAAATCTATAAAGAATAATATTTTCAATATACATTGAAGTATTAATCAAAGAATACATTCAAATAGGCATAAAAATGCCCGTACTAAGAATAAAAGTACTACCCAAATCCTTCAAAAGATTAGATGCCAGATACTTCTAATAATAATTGATTAGTGAATAATAATTAATTAGTGAATAATCTAATAATAATTGATCTTCATATA
The DNA here is from genome assembly GCA_026543055.1 of Argiope trifasciata. NCBI lineage: Eukaryota > Metazoa > Arthropoda > Arachnida > Araneae > Araneidae > Argiope > Argiope trifasciata. Next base: position 16,518 of record JAPMOQ010038049.1, on the reverse strand, counting down.
ATAATTGATTGAATGAATGGTATATAGTGAATAAATGATATGATCACCAATGATGTATTTAATAAAATCCAATTACATTAGGTGTTATTTAGTTATACATTTTATTTCAATTCACCTCTTGACCAGCTTTTTTATCATTCAGTTTTAAAACTTAAAAGTAAATGATTAAGCCTAATTATAACTAAATATACATATAAGTTACTCATAGCTAATAACACTAATATAAATATAACTAATAACATATAAGTTATAACCAACTAAATAAAAGCATGATATAAGAATTAAAAACATTTTTGTAAAATATACCATTGGTTCAAAACATCCAATTTCATTTGTGAAGGACTCATCCAAATTGGATTCAGATGAGCCAGCTTCGATGGTGTCTCACAGGAACATGAGTCTGATAATGCACCCATTTTGGTGCAATATCTAGGGCCATTGAGCTTGAAGGCAACTTTGTCTTTTTTTTTTCTTTCTGAAAATATGTTCACAACATATAGAATTTCTTGCGAAGTATTTCTGGAATAAAAAAGAATTTAGTATTAAATACTTACACTTCATTATATAAATATGTGAGTGCATGCATTATAATAATATCATTTAATGTAGAAAACATCAATAATGCAAAAGGAAAAAAAAATCACAATACAAAATTTAATTTTGTATAATTTGATTTGTAAATAAATGTAGAATAAATTGATAAAAATTTTGATTTTAGTTTCATGAATATATTGGCTGTACTGGTAAGAAAATACTGCTGCATGTTAATACACAAATAAGTAAGTGAAAAACAATCACAAATGGAAATTAATAATGAATAAGAAAGTCATAAGTTAAGAGCTAACTCGCCACATTAGCCATCTTGTCTAATATAATGAATAACACAATTATATAACCTATACATGGATCAATATAGTTAATAAATTGCATCCCAACATTTAAAACAATTAATGAATTTCTTTATGAGTTTCATATTTCAGCTGGGATTAAAAGAAATGGAAGATAAAATAGTTCAGCAAAAGAGATTAATATTTATAATATGTTTTATATATACAAACAAAAAAAATTATTAAGAATTTTTTGTAAATATTTAAAAAAAAATTTTTAAAAATTTATTAAATGCCGTTTTTCTACATATCATAAAATGAATTCACATAAAACATTTTTTGATCACATCATACCCAGAAACAGAATATTTCACCTACCTGATGTTATGAGGGTATCTTGGGCCATCTTCGAATCATCTCGCTTCGTATTAAATCGTACAAAGTCCTTTTAAAAGTTTTTTTCATATAACATATATCCCATAGAGCCGGCTTCTCATGAACAAGATCAATGAGAGCCGACTCTTTCTCAGCTGACCAAACACATCTTTTCGTCATTTTAAAATTTTTGGAGCACTAAAAACACGATGGTGATTAATTGAAAGCGAGGTAAAAAGTGGCAGAAATAATAAAACTACTTTTTACTTCAAAGACGGGGGAATTTGATAAAAAAAAACATTGATAAGGATGAAATTTGCTAATTACTGTTTACAAAGAAGTTGGCGTCAATCGCGGCATTCTTGGCGCACTACGTCACTATTGAAGTTCCATATGATTGGTTGAATTTCGTTAGCAGCCAAAATTTCAACAGTGATTTCGGACATGTTCGAAAAAGTTGTCGATTTTCAAAAACTTGCTTGACCAGTTCTTGAGGGTAGAAAAGGGAGCTTGCTCAAGGAAAGTGTGACGGTATTTTGCCGTGTGATAAGGCCTTAACAGTTGACAAAGAACTTAAATTGGATTCACAAAATCCCATACCAAATCTGATAAATTTAATTTCTTGTGTTTTTAACTTGCTCGTTTGCATATTTCTGAAGATAAAGATTGACAAACCATCAGCCCCTCTTTCCCCATAATAGTTTAGCTCACAATTTACTAGATGTTTACACAATAGGTGTTAAATCTCCATACTCTTATTAAATCTCTATAGATGTTGATTCTCTGTTTATCCATCTAACTCCCTACGTTTTGTAGCTATAATATTGACTTATATTGAAACAGCATAGTGGACAGATTTCTTTTGAACAGATATTGCTCAAACTTTGTTAAAAATCATAAAATTTGGGGTAAAAACTATTATAATATCATTCATTTTGCTCAAAGTATGTTTAAGTGACTTATCACACTGAGATATATTTTCCGAAAATGTGTTTTTAGAATTCAGGAAACTCTAAAACAAGAAGGTTCGTCAAATTAATCTCACTTTCGTATGTCTTAAAGATTACAATATTTGCTCTACACCTCCTATATGAGATGAAAAAAATTCCTATGATAGTAAAGTTGTATCTTATTGAACTCTAGAGTCTGAAAATGAATTTTGAATGAATAACGAACTTTAATTTTATTATTTATAAATTATAAATCTTAACTATATAAAATGTTGACCTTTGATTTTGAAATGCAGAATAAGAATTCATCAGATTTTTTTTCAGCGTTTTATAAACATGCAGCATTTATGATCTCTTACCGACCATCGAAGATATAATAACTATTGAAATTCGATCAACACACAAAGATAAAAATATACTTCATCTTATGTGACACATATATATATAATACAAGAAAATATACTTTAGCCATTACATCTCTATATCTGATATTATAATGTATTATAAACAACAAAATATTAAATACTATGTCATATCTTATAAGCGTCTGGCACACAACAATCTGTCCTTTTCCCATAGTTCACAGAAACTAATTATTGGATTTTTCTTGAGAAGCATATATTCTCATCAGGATATTTCCAATCACCGATCACAATAGAGCACCCAGACAGGAATATTTACTCTAGATTAAGGGAAAGAAAATACCGTCTCGCTGTAACCGCATACATCAAATCATCACAGGAAAATCTGTGACTTTGGCATCTTTATTAAATTCTTTGGTTAAGCTTTATTTAAGATATGAAAGAGAAGATTATGAGGTTTAGGGAAATATTTTCTTACATTTCTGAGAGAGGAAATGCTTTTAAGTCTATATCAAAGCAATACATGTTTTAGAGAAAGTGATTTTGACCAATCTGTGTGGTATCTTCGATTATCGAGAATTTCAGATTTATGGGAACATTTCAGTAAAATTATTTGTGCATTTAATTCTGCCTGAATTGTCAAAATTAAATTACTAAACATATAATTTATTAAAAACCAACTCCATCGAAAAATTTGCAATACATGCATCATAATAGTTATCATTTCTAATAAACAATTTTAAAAACTAACAAAGCAGGGTTTAAAACCTACATTTTTGTAAGCATTCAAAAATATGTTTTGTATTGACAGCCACCTTTGACGACCAGTTTTCCCACCCATATTGCTAACTTCGTTAAATTATTAAATTAATATTGTCGTAAAAATAAGAATAATGGTGATCAGCATGTCTCAATTGATAATAGTGTCTCAATTCCATTAGTTATTACGTGGTTCTAATCCCAGCCGGAATGTTTTGTATCAAGACTGGATTTTTTAAAATTTAAAATGTTCTCTATCTTTTGTCTAAACTCTAACAGATCTTAAATATTCATTCTGAAATATTCTGTATGCGTATTCTGTAACTGAGCCCTATCAGTTATGGATAAATTCTCAGTCCCCTGCCGTAGTGAGTTACGTCTTCCCAATAAACCTAGTTGTTTTTCTTAGTTCTTTACATATTCTTGACAATATAGATGGTATTTAGAAACACACCAAATTTTTCAGCAGTTTAAAATAGCAAATTCAAGTGAAATAGTTTACTACAAATTAAAAAGTGTACATTTAGACTTATAATTGAGCTCAATGTGTGTGTGTGTGTGTGTATTGGCGCTCTACAAGCCAGACCGTTGGACCTACAGTTACCAAATTTGATGCATGTATACCATGGAGGTCAGGAATGTGCACCGAGGAGCCCTTTTTCGAATTTTTAATTAGAATTTGAATTAATTAAAATTTAAGCGAAATTTTGACGTTTTTCCGCTATAACTTCCAAAAATATTGTTGCACAAACAGGATTTTTACATCAATTTAAAGATAAAAAAATTAGCTTTCTAATGGAATCAGTGTTTAATATATAAATTAAGTTTTTGTTTTTAACGAATTTTTAAAGAAATATTTTAATTATGTATTTTTTCGCACGTGACTGGATAAAATAAAAGAAAACAATGACGGAAGTTCAAATTAAGAAAAAAAAATATCATCGCAAATTAAATCTAAAGAAATGCAACTTTTAGCACATGACTGGATAAAATGAAAGAAATATAAAATGCGATATTTGTTTTAAAAGTGCAAGGCAAATGATTCTATGATCGTTTGCAATATTTAAATCATTAATTCAATAAATTATTTTTATTTATACATAGTTGAATTTATATGGATACCAGTGGCCAATTTGTAAAATATTATTAATAGGCATACATATTATTTAATACTATTAATTTGATCTAAATGAAGTCAGTAATTACATTTTATGTAGCTTGATTTATTGATGAATAATGAGTTTTAGATTTCTTCATACTTTGCTCTGTAAGCCATATTTTACAAAATATTTTTATTAATATTTTAAATAAAAGTTGCTACATCAATCAGTCTTCTAAATCAATAATTAAAACTGACTGATTTATAAAATTAAAGAATATTCTTAGGAAAACGTGTTCTTTTAGAACTTTCCGTCCATCATCTTAAATAAAATATTAATTCCAGGCCAATTAAATCCCGGAATTACTTCAAGGCTAATAAATATGTGATTTAATTAAAAATTTTAGATTTAATTAAAAATTCGTCATTACTCATGACGAAACATCTGGTCGCCAAAGGCGGCTAGTATTGAATAAAACCGGTGGTAAAAATATATCACGGATTCAATAATCTGTAAAAATACTATATCGAATGTTTTCATGAATGAATTAAATTTCGATCTATATATAAATAAAACTGAATGTTCGTCTGTATGTATCTTATTCATTCCTAAATCGTTAATCCAATTGCGATGAAACTTGGTCAGCTAATTGCTTACACCTATGGGATGATGATAGGGATAGTACAATTATCTAAAATTTCAAAAAAATCTTATCTCAACTACATCTATTTACCAAGGATTAATCACCAAATAACTCGCCAAGGAGACAATAGATTCTGTAGAATTGCTAAATCCAAGTTAAAGGTTAATATTTTGTAGCCATAGTATACAAATATCATCTAAGTCATTCTCAGAAGTAACAACTTTCTTACAGATTATGCGAGAAATTTTGTGGAGACCAGCCTTGTGGTTTTTAAATTTTAATTAAATTTTAGCGTTTATCGCAGTAGCCACCAAAAATAGTGTAGCAAAAATAATTTTGCAGCACCTTAATTTTCAAAAATTATCTTTTCAACTACTTTGAAAATTTTATGGTATGAATATATTTCCTATATTTAATCCATTAAAAAAATATTTTAATTACATTATCTAAAATTCAACTTGGGAATTCTGAACGAATATGAAACGAATCACATGGTACAATAAATAATTTCTTTCATTACTATTCTGAAAGACAAAGTTTTACAATTCTAAAAGAATACACAAATCTAATATATAAAAATGTATATTTTTTGTTCGTATTTTTTATACTTCTGTGCCGTTCATCCTATTTCGAAGAAACATTGTTAAATTATTGATTGATTGCTCTTAATATTATTTTTTTCCGATGCAGCAACGCACCGGGCACCAGATTATAATATCTAAAAATATTGTTGCAATTATTGTATCAAACTATATTTAAAATATTATTTAAACTATGAATAAAAATTGCATTTAAATGAAATTGATATCATGTAGAAAAATAATATCCAATATTTAAGATAATGAAAAGAAAATTCATTATTTTAAATTGAAATAATAATTGAGTTCTGAAAATATAAATATTATGTTATGACATCGTTAACATAAAAATTTATGAAATTTGAATATTTCGAAATTATAGAATACAACACATCAGGTTTACAAACATAAAGCAAGTTAAATAAATAATTTGAAATAAACTAGGGTTAGATCTGGAATATTCGAAGGACCATATTTTATTTCCGGGCATAAATTAATATATTAATTCTTTATTGGAAGCAATAATAAATTTTTTCGGGAAATAATGAACAATGCACATTAGTTCTTGATAATAGATGATTTTAGCTCCAGATAAATATCATTTGTATTCCCTTTTTCTTCACGTGTTTCTGACAGACATTTTTCGCAAAAAAGGCGGTTTATTATTTTAATGCAGTATGATTGTTTATTTGCTTTTTGCTGTCTGCAACATCAAAATTGTCTTGTCAAAGAAATTTTAATAACGGCACGCCCATACAAAAATGTTAATAAAAATAATAACGAAATAAAATTATTAATCTACACGATCATTGAGATAAAATTTGTCGACAAATGAAATGAATTTATCCGGAAATTTTTCAAATTTTTCACAGAATTTTTTTTACAAGTACATATTAATTAAAGAAAAAAATATTAACATAATAATTTTTACTAACTACAAACTAACAGGAAATTGTAGGATAAATCATATATTGTTCAAAAAATGGATTAAAGCATTTGCCATGACAGACAAATGTATCTACTGCCACTAAATTCAGCAATTGTTACTTCTAAATACTATATGCTACTAAAAATGTATTAAATTTTAATGAAATTATTTCTTAGCTAACAATTTCTCCAGGTTTTCATCACAAAATCACATCACTCATATTCGACTTTTTGCAGAATTTTAAAATTAAAAAGAACTTTTCAGTTAATTTATTTTCTTTCAAAGAATTTATTGTTCAATTTTAATTAATTTTCAAACTGAGCATAGAATACAATTTTGCAGCAGAGTTTCTTTTGTTTAACTATTTTTAAAAATATTTTAAATTACCTTCTTTGTTAAGGTGTCATACCATAACTTTTACGGTATGTGAGATATTTAGAATGAAGTTTAACTTTTGTTTACCCTATTTGTACAAAATTTTAACTAAACTATAGAAATTAGCTCCTCAATTATATCGAAATTATTATAAACCAATTTTCTATAAAGTAAACTTCATTAATTCTGAGAAATTCCCGTTAACTTGCAGAATTTGACTGTCTCACATTATAATTAAGGCCCTGTACATGACATTTCTGTACGTGACATTTTGCCCACCTTCTTCAATTTCTCCTTTGGGATTTCAAAGATGATTCAATCGTGAAACGCCCGGGGTATCGGAGCTTCCACTATTGGTCTCAGAAAATTAGTTTTATAGAAAACAGAGTTTTAAGTATCGCAGTTTTCCGGTTCTAAGTTCGAGCGTAATTTCCGTTCCAGAGTTTCATTTGCACTTCGGGCAAGAAAGCTAGAAATCAAACTTAACTTCTCCGAAAGTATTCAAGTTTCTCCAATGTTTGACACCCACATATTCAAAACAACTGTTAAACTATTTAGAGTGCGTTTTTTTGTTGTTGAAAAAAGTAGTCATTACACGAAATGAAATATACTACACTAAGCTTTAGCGCAAAAGTGCAGCGATTTCGCTGGTATTATTACTTTTTTTGTAAAATAACTTAGCAATGTTGTAAAATGGCAGCAAAATAATTTTATATATTTTATGTTGAATCATCTTCATAATGTCTGTTTATTATCGTATTTAATTTTATGCTGACCGTAACTTTAAGAAAAAATTTGTTGCTACTTCAAATAAAAATTATTTTTCGGTAGTAGATTAATTCGCTATTTTGAAAACTTCAATTATATTTATGTTTTTCTTGTTCTATCTAATTTGTTTGTCATAGTTCTTTGCCCATATAGATAGTGTTTTTACATTCTCAGATATGAGGTATATGGAATATATTATAATAGTTAAAAAATTCCAACTCCAGATTTTGATGAATTGCATGTTTTAAACCAATTGGAGTTCAAAAATATGTTTAACATCTGACCGTGATAAAGTTAACTTAAAAATACTTTGAGCCAAATGGAGAGAATTTGATATATTGGTTTTATACTAAATTTATAGCTTTCTTAAAGACATTTTGAGCACAATCTATTCAGAAAAACTGCATATGGCTGATGGAAGATAAAATATGCAATAACTACCGAATGAAAAAAGTTAGATAGATAAAATTCAGTACGCAGATTTGCCATTTACATTGTAGGCACTAATAAAATTTTGAATCTAAGCTTTCATGCAAACGCAAACTTTCAGAATCATGAAAACGCAATAACTCAAATATGAAATGACTCAAATATATTAAATGTGATTTTAAATTAATGTAATAATTTGAAATAATGTATTCTTTTAATTGAAATTGTTGTTCGGAGTCAAAATTTTCAGTCGCAAACTAACCTTCATTAAAGAATACGCGAAAACATTTCGGAGATACTATTTTCAAAACTCTTACACCGTAATGTCATTATTTTTTTCAGAGTTATATCCTTATTTTTGGTTATTAAAAACCTTTTATTTATATTACTAGATTATTTTATTTTATTTCATTTATTTAATAGATTAATTTAACAATACAGCACTGAAAAAAGATTCTATAAAATAATAGAACGATGAAGAAAGGAATCTTTCATTAAATAATTCTATATTTTAATTATATATTTAAATTCTATATTTTAAATAATTCAGAGGCATGAAACGCATTTAAAAATGACAGTTCTCTTTTGCATTATAAGAACCAAAAACTGAATTACAGCAATTGTTTTAAACTAAATATTGCAGCCCATAATTACGTTTCAGATATACATCATGGATTCTGTCTTCATGATTTTTGATCAGATATTGCTTAGTAATCAATAGGTTGGTGTGTAAAGGGCTAAGTAGCGATGACGTAATGCCTTTCTGACTGGAAAGGTCATGGGTCATGGGCCGAAGAGTCTGACCAGTGTTCTGTTTGTGGTTGTTCATATCGCTTTATTTTTGTTTATGTTATCGTTACGACAATTATTTTATTTAATTCTGGATTCTTGGTATAGAAGTTGTAATTTCTGCTCTATTACATGTCATAATTTTTTTTTACTTCCAATAATCAAAGCAAAGATTTAACTTGATTGATAATAATTTTTTGTTATTATTCATGACACTCTCTTGATTTTGTATAGAAGGATGATGTTATATTCGTATGATTGAATTCTATATTCTGTTAAATTGATACATAATCGAGTATTGTATTGTTACGAAAAATCGTCCAGTAGAAATCGTTAAATGAAGACGAGAAACGCTTTTTTTCAATTTTAGAACCTTTTATCTTCTTAAACAATGAATAAAATTTCATGCTAACGTGATATAGATTAAATCATTTCTGGAATTTTTAATTGAAGCTGAAAATTCTGGAGTCTAGAAATTAAAAGTATTATTTGGAATTGTGTTCAGTTATTTTCGGAAATAGTCTGTCCCAAAAATGAATCTTAGAATTTAAAATTATTACCTTTTGATAGTACTTATTTGCTTGACATCGTATGTCTTCACATAAATAATGAATTTTTAAGTATAGATTTTATGCAAAATTTACATCAATACGTTTCAGGATTATGGCTCTGAGGTTTTCAATTTCTTTCAAGTTTCATATCAATCAATGCGCTGTGTATGGTGGAAAAATTAAATACTATTTTGATGCTGAAATCAAGCACATATTTCGTAACATATGAAACGTAGTTGCAACTGGGTGTTAGATGACGATTTGCCACATGCATTACATAATATATCCACACCGGTGACCTAATGTTCATGTCATAAGACTGGACGTTTATTTTACATAACGATGTTCCTGTAAAAAGGAATGCTCAAAACTACTTAAAAGGCACGGAAAAAATATATTTTCGCAATCAGAATATCATAAAATATGTTATAATTTAATGTTAGACGATTATTTTCTTCATATATTAAAAAATTTTTGGATTCCGATTATTTAATATACATTTCACATGACATGACTATCATCGTACATAAATTTATGTTCCTATTAAATAAAACTGTTTCCATAAACAATAAAGATGATAGTTTAAGGTTACTTAAAAGAGACTGGGTAAATTTCCTTCAAAATTTGAACTTTCAAATTACTTATCAATTATGAACATTAGATGTAGCATTTTTGAGTTAGAGTAAAAATACTTCGAATTTCCTTTGAATAATGTAATTCTTTTTCCCTAGTTTTTTTATAATTTATTCCTTTCTTAACTGAAATCTTTTGATTTAGTAAAATTTTAAGTTGAGAATCCAATATTATTAATCATCCAACAATCTACATCCGAGAAAGTTTCAGGGGTTGGTTTCGTAATAAATATTATCTAATTATCGACATTATTCCTGCAATAACGATGTTTAAAAATACACAGCCCGTTAGATGCTGTGCATTCGCATATACATCATTATATGTATATACACTACATTAAGCAGGAAGTTTAATGCATTATTTGTTGCTTCTAAATAATAATCTGGCATATAGCGTTCGCGTCAGCATATATATAATGATATCAGAACTAATGCCATGAAGCGAGAATATATAGCTTTGAATAATTATATAAGCTTAACATTAAGAATTAAAGCTTTTAAACGCCTTGAAATCTTTCTAAACTAAATTTATGCTCAGGCATTAGGTACTTGCTTAATTATTCACACACGACTCCCCTTTCACGTTTAGGAGATTACTCACAGAAAGAGGACGCAACTTCCCCGCTTGGAAGTTTCGAAAATGCCGGCGATTTCTTTTAATTTCAGTGGTGATTAACGCATATGCCAGGCTTGTGAAACTTGCAACCCTCTGTAGAATTTGTGTAAGTCACCCAATGTATAAATAAGTAAGAAAAAGTTAATAAATAATTCGCAGAGCGAGCTTAGCTTTTTAAGCTTTGCTGACATCGTAATGTTGATTTTAAACCTCCATTAAAACCAAGTTTTTTGTGTAAGCCTGATATATAGAATAAACATTATTTTTCGGTGGGTTAATTAACCCTTTCTTCTTTTTTGAAGGCATAAATTTGTCAATACCGGTTTCATTTTGTGATTATTTAATGATCTCTTACTCTAACCCCCCATGGAAAACAAAGGTACAAAAACTACGCAAAAAGCTGATCACTGAATGCTTTTGAAGAGTAAACTCTTGGAATCCCTCCAAAAACGTTCGAACGAATTTCACTAGTAGAATAAAAATTCCTTTTAATGTCTGAAGCCATCTAAACTGTTACTCTTTGTTATAAATCAAGAAAAAGATTTTACAATTCAAGAATTCCTAGTAACAACTTCGTTCAATTAACTGACATGAAATATGAGATATTTAAGTTATGTGTACGAGATTATGCCCAATAACATAATCCAAACCTGATTAATTAAATTTAAAATGATTTTTTTTTTCAAAATAGTAGCACTTCATTGCAAAATGAGTTCAATAGAAGCAATCCCATATATCTACACAGCTTCTTGTTTCTTATTCCAGTTTCTCTTTCCGAATTGTGGTCTCCCTGAAACTTTTTCACCTATATTTTATTAAACATATATCTGTGTTTTATTAATCATATTTTATTGGCGAACAGTAGTTACGAAAAAACTTTTAAGATTATGGTTTTTAGCAATCAACTGTTGGAATGCAGTTACCACAAATGAATATCTAAAATGCAAACGTGTGTCCAAAACTTTTAAACATTAGGCCTCAGCTGTTTATTATCTGTCAATTATAAAAAGAGAATGAAAGCTTTTTTTCCTTAGCTGATTAAAACCAGAATTTGATGAAGAACTACAATTATATTTTAAAAATTGCATACTAAATTTCTTATATTTAAATCTATTCGTTTTTGAACTATTGTCATTACAGTTTTTTAAAATGTTCGGTACACAGCAAAAGCCTTTATTGCATTTTGTATCAAATTTGATATATAGCTACGTATGAAATACTATTATTGTGTAACAAATCTAATCTCCCTTTTTAAAAAAAATATTTATAGTAAGTTATATTTAGACATCTGTATTTCCTTTGCATGGATTTAGCTCAAAATTTGATGAAAATCAATAAACTTAGAATAAAAACCACACATTAATCTAATATTATAATACGAGGAATGGTTGCCAAGTCGAAAATCGCCCCAGAATTAATAAACTCCGGTAAACTTGGGGGTCTGGGGTTTTTGGCCACGAGGAATCGATTGGCGCCGGTTTTGAAGCGCTACGGTTGAGCAGTTCGGAGTTACAGATAGGATATTTTCAAACTTTATTAGTTCGCCATAATGGCTACTTAAATTTTCAAGCGGTAACGTGCTGCCATCTATAGCCAATATGGCGAACTAATAAAGCTTTAAGTTTATGCTGTTATAGGTTTATAATATGTTTCTTATGTATGTATATATGTTTGGTTTTTCTAAATAAATTTGTGAAAATATTGAACTTCAACACACTTCAATTTTTACCTTTACTTTACCTTTGTATAGAATAGTTCCCTTTCCAAACTCTAACTTTGTTTAGAATAGTTTACAATGGTGCACTTTAACCGGTTATCTTTTCACCAATGGCTTCACAAATTTTCTTATGGCATGTATTGTTTTGATAAATCACAATTGAAAATTTAAATCTTCGAGTTAGCTTCGATACCTGTTTTCTCCGAGCCGAGCTCGGTCACCCGCTGGTGTTTAGTTTAAAGCGCTTTTCGGTTGTTCGTGCTTAAAGAGATAATTCCAAAAGTGAATGATAACTTTTAAAAGGCATAGTTCCAAAAATGAATTTTTTGGATACAGGGGGATCTGAAATATGGAGATTTGTCAAAATCTCTTATTCGGAATTTTTGAAAATCATTTTATCTTTGAATATATTCTGTGTGAGAAAATAAAACATGCATTTTTGGATAGCTCACATCGCTTATTTAGTAATAATGAGAAATAAGTTTCCATTCATGGTCGACTGAAATGTGTTTTTAATGTGAATTCCGTCAGGTACATACAGCATAAAGGATAAAAACCCATATACATGCATATGATTAAAGGCAAAATTCCCAAATGTTTATGATTGCAGATGCCAGAGGTCTGTCAGAACAAATTGGAAGATAGTTGGTATGGCAATTTACCCTCCTCCTTACGTGATTAGTATGAAGGCATTTGAGTACATGATACTGAATTGTAAAGGGTAATTATCGATAAGCAACAATGAAAGATTGCTTCCCCAGTAACACAACCTGCCGCACAATATTATTCGATATTATATATTAAACAATATTCCACAATATTGCTAATATTGATCAATGAAATACAATATTTCACAGTATTTATTTGCTCTAGGGTTAGTTGTTATTTCTAATTGAATGTATGTTTGTGTAGTGGATAGACGGCACTCAACAAAACAGACAGTCTGACTTAAGGCTAATGAAGTTGGTTCTTATGTTACTTAGAATGCATGGACGTGTTGAGGGTACTGATTTTTTTAATTGTGTATTCACATTGAGTTTTTTTAGTTTTTATTAATTAAAAATTAAGTCAAATTTTGAAATTTTTACTCAATGATTTCTATAAATATGAGTGTAGAAAACCATTTTGTTTCATCTTCTCAGTTCTAGGAGTTAATTTCATTTGCCTACTTTTTTAACAATAGATTACGTTGTTGCCTTGAAATTCAAATCATTTTTAATAATTCATCAGATATTATCCCTTGTCATTTTCTACCATTGTAGAAATCTAAGGAAGAAGGGTGTATTTAATATCTATATATCTTAAATTTAAAAAAATGAAATTCAAATAACATGGAAGGAAGAAATTAGATGAAAAGAACATTTATATTATCAATAGTGCTATGACACCATAGGAATTGACTCCGTTAGGAATGTTGAATAGACACTGAATGGAATGTATGTAAATAGCAAAATTTAAAATGTGACAGTTTGATGACACCTTGTAGACAGAATCATGGTTATGAAATTATGTCTACATTATTTAAATGAAACATAATTAATACTCCTGATGAACTAATAGATCAATGAAAGCGGTTACTTCTATTCATTCCTTCAGAATAACGATGCATCATTGAATTCAAAATTCGTAATAGCGATTTAAATTCGTGATTGTGTCGTGATACTTACTAATTACATACAAGTTAACAAGTGTCATTAATACTGTATATGTTATGATTAATGTTAAACCTTCTTGCATTTCTATTTAAATAAAAAATAATGTATCTCGTGCCAAGTATGAATATTTGTAAAAACAATTTAGAAGAATATTATCAGGCAGAGTTTTTAACTCCAGGATCATCAAATTATTAAGCAAAAATTGTCGAATAAAAAATTCAAGTTAATTAATAACTATTTCAAATTTATTGAAATACGTACATCTACTTGCTAAAGAATTTTTTTATGTTTATGTGTAATCTTAATTAATAGTTAATTAGTATTAATATATTATTTCTTATATTTCTTATTTTTTATATACTATGTCTCTCTATTTGTTCATAAGTTTTCTAGTAATGTTTCAAGTTTTAACTGAAAATTTCGACACTACATCATTATAAAGTTACTAACATATCTTATCCATAAGATATACAAAATGAAAAAATATAAGAAATGTTTTCTCTAAATTATAATTTTCAAAATAACTGTACATAAAATTTGGATTTTGTAATTGTCGACACTTGAATAAGCACAATACACATAAACGAATTTTTATTATCATGTTTATATTCTTCATACAGTCTGAAATATATATATATACGAACAATATTAATTACAGCTTCATTTTTGCACGTTTGTATATGGTTCCACATACATGCAACATCGTCAAAAATTAAAATAGAGAGCATGACATCCATCTAGACATTGAAAGCTACATTCAGTTAAAGAGATCTATCGATAGAAACCTTTGTGCGAGTTGTTTTTGGCTGAGCAAGTTTGCCATTTACTGAGGCTGAAATATTTCTTTTTTTTTCTACTCTAAAAAATAAGCATAAAATAGCGAAAAAGCTTTATTTATTTACAGCTTTAATATTATAGTTCTGTTCTTTTATACAAGCTTCATAGTCTTTTCTACTTTTGTTTCACTTAATGTAGATTGATTTAGTAATTGATAGATAAAGTTACTTCAGTAGATTCTTGATACTTGAAATTCTTTTTTTTTATAATGGTTCAAAAAATAAAATTTTGCAGTGGAATTGGAGTAAATTTTACCAAATAACTGTGAGTGAACCTTTGCTTCAACGTCCTTGTGTAAAATATACATAGCACAAGTTGAGACTTTTGATTCTTTAATCCTAGAGGGCCAACTTCACGTTAGTGATCTCTTTTGTCTGAATAGTATGAATGCTGATGTGAAAATCCTACTTTAATTTTGACGTCTAACGAGCCAGGCAATTATTATGTGTGAGAATGAAGCAAAGAATTATAAAAATACATCATGGGATCCTCATAAACTGTTCATTTTATTAATATTTTTTAAGATAGATTATAGCAAAAGTCAATGATCTGAAGTCTGAAATGTTTATTATATTTTGAATTCAATGAATATTTAGAAGTTAGCCTTTTCTTTTCTTCGGAAATGTATTCCTGTTCTTTAAGATCATCATTTGTTTGAAAAAGAAAACACTTAATTAGTTCTAATTAGAGCATACATGAAGAGAATATTTTACTGCAAGTATTAGAGAGAAAAATAGATGATTATACAATAGAAAACGAGACAAAGCCAAGATAATAAAAATAAGCTATTTAGTAGCAAATTTCTTTTTTTTTTTTCCCTAGACTGTAGCAAAAAAATGATCTGAGGTTTTTTTATTAATAATTTTCTCATTTCAGTTAGAGGTCTTTCAGCATTATTTTTATATTATATTTCACCATATATTTTTTCCTATGAGAAGATCAGTATTTATTACAGACATATTTTAGTGATTAGCTTTGATTTGAGAGACCGTGAATTTTATGAATAGAGTTGGTACCACTGTTAGGAAACAAAATATTAATGCCATTATTAAAATGAATACGAAATAATAAATTTTTATTTCTTAAGTATTTTGCAAATTTGCATCTGATTTTTCGACTGCAACTTGAGTCATTCTGTGAAAGTCATAATCCAATATATTACTAATATGATAACAGCCAGTCTAAAAGGGAATTTTTGTGAAAAGAAAATATATGTAATAATATATCAATCAACAATAAAATACTTTTAAATAATCTTTGAATGAATTAAGCCTACATTTAACGCTAAAATTTCGATTATTTTAAAAATGTAAAAATTCTTTAAATATAATCATTTTAAATTCTTACGATTATAAAATTTCTCTTAAACTACATTTGATCTGCTTGATTATATTTTGAAATCTGAAAGCGGGCAGTAAATTTCTTAACAAACATTTAAAACCCCTAAAAATGTGTCTATTTATACTAGACTGTAAGGTATTAAACGGTATTCGTAATACTGTTAAATATTGAATAATGTCATATTACACAATATTCTGCTATTAACTGTACTATCAAAGAATGATATTTAGGAAAAAGAAGGAGAGAAAAATAGCATATATATATATATATATGCTATTTTTCTCTC
>JAPMOQ010038042.1:0-15185 GCA_026543055.1 Argiope trifasciata | reverse complement strand
ATTTTTTAATTCTGAAAAGAGAAAAAGAAATATATTAATAGAAAAAAGTTATTTAATTTTCAAAATGTGAAGTGACTTCTGGGCTACCCTATATATAAAAAGTACAGCAATCGTCAAAATATTCGAAGTCGAGATTTTGATGAATCTCCAGGTTTCAGATTTCCCTTCAAAAAACAAATTTTTGGAAAATGTCCATCCATCTGTCTGTCTGTGGCAAAGATAACTGAAAAACGGTTTGAGCTAGATGGATGAAATTTGGTATACGGTCTTTCCATCAAATTTGTAGCTTTCTATAAAATATTGAGCATAATCTGCTTACAAAAAATTCATCTATCTGGCTGTTGAAGTATAAACTAAAATGATTATAAAACGAAGAGAACTAGATCAATGAAATTTGGTACATATATTCAATATCTATGCCAAATTTTGAGCCAGTCCCAACAAGAGGTTACCGATCTATCGATCTTTAGTTTCAGAAACATATAAATATTTAAGTTAAAGACACAACAAGTTACTGTTTGTTTCAGTATTCTGTGATGACCACTCGGATGTTTTATCTCACCAAGGGGTGACACACAGAAGGATACGCACCATTTCATGAATTTTCTTTATTGTCAGATTTAATATCACCTCCTTTCCCCTCATCTTTATTTTGCAGAATCAAACCTCTTCTAACACATACGCAAAAACGCCGATGATTTTAGAATCCTTTGGCAAACATTAAATATATCGAATTAGGTATGGAATTTAGTGACTACAAGTAGTGCTGTGTCAAATTTTTATCTTAATTGGTGAAGAAAAACGCGTCTAAAACACAAATTCGATTTTTGGTTACTATTAACAGCATTTAAGGGTTTAATTGTCAAAAAACTCGCGATCACAGATAGAATCAATGACAATACTAAATACACACAAAGGTAAATAATACGTAACTATTGTACGTTAATTCCATGGAAGTTATTACTGGTAAAAATCTTTATCAAGAGAGTATGCGAAAAATATTTTTGGGAAACCGTCCCTATTGGTTGAAATTTTGTTTACCTACTTTTCTTTTACAAAAAACACATTTAGCTAGGCAGATGAAATGTGATACTTTATATTTACTATCTGTAAATACTGCATCGATTTGGTACAAAAGATGATAAAACTATGTACCAAATTCCGATTACATAAATTGTTGCGTTTTTGAACTATGATATTAATATACGTGTGGAAATACAAACAGACAGTCAATTCAATGACATGTCTGACTGCAAATTTAAAATGAATTTACAAACCTGATGCTAAATATCATTACTAAATTTCATTCATCTAGAACTTTGCGTTTTATACTATTGTGTTAATTTGTAGAAGGAAAACCAAACAGACTGGCTTTCTGCCAATGAGTTTCATTTGAAGGTTGATAGAAATCTACAAATTAAGACAATAATGAATATATTTCCCAGTTTAATTTCAGTTTTCGTCATTTTCAGTTATCGCGCTCAAAAACAGATTCTTAAATCCAAAACAACGACTGTAACATGGATAACCGTTAAGTCTATACTTGAAGTTTCATTTTTTTTATAGCTACAATGCTTTCTTCTTTATATGATTTGTATAAAGAAACTAAAAAAAAATGACGTCGACCTATGAAAATATAGGCAAAATGGCGCCAAATTCATGTTGACGGAAAAAATGGCGCCAAATTCACCGGACAAAGAATTTTACTGTAAACAGGACATGTAAGACACTACATAAAACAATGACATCTAATCTTAAACTTAATGCAGCGTGAAAGAAACATTTATCGCAATCTCTTTGTAGAATAAGTTATATAATAATCTTACAAGTCGCATTATTATTCGATTCGACGACATACGAGTGCGATTGCGAACACCAATTAATCTTGTTCGCAAAACATGCTGTCCTTACAGATTGCGCGTATTGTTGTCATTGTGTTTGGTCCTTCAAATAGGAATTAAATGTAAGAATAAAGGGAGATATAGATTTAAAATAAAAACCGCTATTCAATGGTGATGTTTTATCCTTTACTACTCGTATTCTCCATGTTTTTTTTAAATACTTTAGAATATAGAAGAAATTTGAATAATGCTAAGCAAAAGGACAGAATAGCAGTGGATTTCAGTAACGAATGTAGTTCAAAATTAGATATATACATGAAAGAAAGCATAATAGAGTAACTTTCATTCATTTAGTTAATTGATTTTTCATTTTCTCAACTATGAAGTACAGTGCCACTGGATAAAAGAGATTCAATATATTTAAATCAAGAAGCTTTAATTCTAATTTTGTGATTTCAAGACAGTTGTTGTGATTATTTTTTAACTGATGCCACGAATGAAGAAAAAATTCTTTTACATAAATAATTGTCTAGGAAAGTCAGCAAATATTTTAAGATTGTTCTGCATATTTCAAATAAAGTTAGGAACATTTTTCAAAAGTTGTAAAGGAACTCAAGGAGTGTCTTAAAATCGTGAGTCGTATTTTTTAGATGCTCATAATACTTTATTTAAACTTCGAATATTAGAAAGTATGAAGTTATAATAATAATAAAAAAATCCAAACATACAAGATATGATATACAATATATTGAAAGCAAGTTATCACACATAAAACTTATACAGGGTATCCCTGAATACATGATCCATGCTTTAGGGGTAGGTAAAATACATATAAAGACGCTTGTTTTTGTGTAGAGATATGGTGTCTTAAATGAAGAGTTAGCGAATGAAAAAACTTCCGTTTAAGGAATCCGACTACGTTCGAAGGAAAAATTTTGAAAAATTAGATTTTTAAAAATTATTTAAAATTATTGCTTTTAGATGTATTGTCCCTTATAATACAAAATGCTATAAAAGCAACAAAATTATTTGAAAACATAATATATTTTAAGAAATAGGGAAAGTTTGTTGTAAATTTCTATGAAATTTAACCAAAACGGTTAACATACTACACAAATTTGTCATGCAGAAATCCTAATTTTCTTTGTACACAAGTTATAGAATACAATGATGAATGAAATGAACCAAAATCTAAGAAAGATTTTGAGATTCAAAGAAGTTATGAGTAAAAATATATGTATATAGGCATTTTTCCCATAAATTTACCATTTATTTTTTCTAAAAAACATCAATAAGTGAGAAAGTATTTCACCAATAATAAAACTTCTAGTACATTTCATTGGCCATATTATCTAAAGCACACGCTGAAATGATTATGTAAATGCCTCTATTAGTTTTTGATACATCATGCTAACGATGGAGAATTTTTATGAATATTAAAGTTTTCAGAAAATTTAAGTCAAAAACCAATTTTAGATGAAAAATTGAATTTACTTTATTTAAAATTATCCTGGATGATAGTTCAGGCCTTCCTTTTCCTAGAAATGATAATCTGTTATGGAAAGAGGAAAGTCTGAATTACGAGAAATGACAATTTAAAAAAATTCGCTCACATGGTCGATAACCAGTGCTTTTGACGTAGTCGGATACCTTAAATGAGTACAAGCAAACGAGGGGGGAGGGAGATGCAGTGTCTACGAGACTCCAATTGTGTCTAACGACGACCTGATTGCAAAGCATTCAACGGTTGCTGCAACTTTATTGAAACACCAGACAGCTTCGAAAGAGTCACTTTTTGGAAGATACCAAGCCTGATATCGATGTTGTTTGGCGGCATATTTGAGCACTTACTGTAATATTGGGCAAGTAAAGAACATTCTCTTAATTTCCACAGCATTTTCGTTTTTCTTGCCAAACCTTTTTTTTTTTACCACCTCACATTGTCATACAAGGGGAATGGGACTTTTTATGCGTATTTTACCTATTCTTAAAATTCGGCCAATTAATTCAGGAACAACCTGTATTAATTTCGATAAAATTTCGGGATAAGTTCTATTTTTCCGTCCGCAATTAACAATATAGCTTAAGAACTAAATATTCAACTCAAGAGCTAGATAGGTAAAATTTAGATTTTGGTTCAATCTCCAAGATTTGCTACAAAATTTTGATTTAATCCATCAAAGGATTTATATCTTTCGATCTTATATAGCTGAACTTAAGAACTAGATATACAACAACTCAAGAGTTAGAAAGGTAAAATTTAGAATATGGTTCTATCTCCGCAATTCGCGACAAATTTTTGATTTAATCCATCAAAAGATTTATATCTTTCGATCTGTAAAATAGAAGCATATATAAGTCCAATAATTAAACTCAAATTCAGATCAAAATAAGCAAGATCAGTGACATTTCGAATATGATCTTTGTACCGAGACTGTAGGTCCATGTCTAATTTGGAATAAAGTATGTTAACAAGTAGATTGCCTGTTTACTAGTCAGTCCCTTTGAAAGAAATATTAATGTCATTTGGTATACAATTTTTATTGTAACCTTTCCACCAAACATAAAAATTGTGGATCTTGAGCAAAGCCGCAACCGCAATGAATGCTTAGAATTTTTTAAAATTACTTTTATTTTCGATTTCATATATTAGTATATGCATCTTAGGCACTTTATTTTTTACAGATAGTAAAAAAGGTTCGACACAGAACAACAATTACGGCGACAAGAAAACACACCAAATTTCATTTACAAATGGTTGTAGCTTTACATGCAGGCAAAAGTACAGACCGAAAGAGAGCATATCTCCATGACGAATGTTATAGTTCAAAATTTGACATGTATCAACATTTTAGATGCATAATTGCTTCTACCTACCTCTTTATATTTTGCAATTCCTGCGTTAACTTACACTAAAGCAGAGGTGTGTTGACGTTTTCGGGGTAAGAGATACTTCTAACTTTAGTCAAGATATTTAAGTTCACCAGTGACGTAGGTTTACAATAATTATTATAACCTAATAAGGTATCTACATAACTACTAACATAGTAATAACAGTCACAAATATCATAATATCAAATAACTCAATGTACATTAAAAAATAAATTTTTTTCATCTGAAGTTAAGTTCTCTTAGTTATAGTAAATAGAAGACTTCGGCTACATACTGTCTGCTAATATATATGTATATAAGTGCTACCGAATAATTTTGCATAGGATTTTAAGTGGTCGTCTGTGAGACGGGAGAGATATATTATCAAAATTATATTCATCGCTGAAAGTGCAAATTAAAACAGGTAGAACCAAAGAACGATGTTAAATAATAATGCAACTTTTTTTTAAATTAGGATGCATCTATTAGATTCAAAATGTTATTCTTAGGTACTGAACAACGTGCTTTTAAAACCCTGTCATTTTGACGGAGAAAAACTTCGTTTTCCACAATAAAGAGAATACAATGTTCCATAAATGTTTCTTTAAGTATGCGCGTCTTAGGTCTTAGTAAAGGCAATCATTCCAAAATGTCAAAATAGTCCACCGGCCGATTGCGATCGACTTAACGTCCACTCTTTCACACAAACAGTTCTCCAATGAATTGATGTCGTTCCAAATTTGATTGAAACCTAATAATGTGGTGTAAGAATACCATAACGAAATTCCATCCACCTAATTCAGAACGTTTCTCAATTCCTACAATGAGTTCACATTCACCCTACATTATACAGGGTGAATGTGAACTAAATTGTTCAATAAAGTTCAAATTTTCAATCGTTAATAAAATGCTTTTTATTCATCTTGAATACAATTTTTAAAAAAAATATATTCAAGTGCAAATATAATTTTTAAAAAAATGTGTAGTGGATGACATTCGATGTTAATACAGTTTTTTCATTCAAATATTAATCATTATTAAATTTCACTTTATATTACTTGCTCAAATATTAATTCATTAATTATATTTTACACTATTTAAATACTTCAAATAGAGTTTTAGCGGTTTGTAATGAAAATTGAAATCAATAGAAAGTGGCTCCATCGATAAGATGCGAGGTCAATTCTTGTGAAAATCAATCATTTTTTTATACTTAATAATTTTTTTTGATAATCATTTAATTGAAAGCAACTAAAATAAAAAAAAAATGTTGACCTAAGTTAAAAATTGAATTAATTTTTTAAAATATAACTTGTTGAGTTATTATGACACATATATAGGCAAACATATTACTTAAAACTGTGTGGTTTTCGCACTTAGGGACATGGAGATTCTTCAAAATGCGGAGTCTGAATTTGTTTTGACGTTTACTATGCTTTCTCTTTGCTTACTGCAGATTCCAGAAAGCCAAGACAAAAATACCAAGATAAAAACAAAAGAAAAGATCACGATAAAAACGAAAAGAAAGAAAACGAACGAAAGAAATCCTGTGACAGCTCAAACTGCAAATGAATGTTTTATGAGCACTAGCAATTATGTTAATTAATAAATAAATTATGATATCAGCAATTAAGTGTAATTTGGGAAAAGAAATTTATCCCTGTCAATGAGCAGGCTATAAAACCTTGCGTCATTCATTACTTAAATGGTTTTGCACTTCATTCTCAATGAGAATAAATTGGATTGCAAGACACCATTCAGCATTTCACTTCCGCGGATATCATTTCCTGCTTTTTATGACTTGCCAGATGTTTCATTTGGTTTCTTTTCTTTGAAAAAAAAAATATTGAACGCATTTTCATTATCCGTAATGTCCTAATTAAATTGATCATACTCGGTATTGACTTTCTGTTCTTTATATATGTTACTCTGAAAGACTAAAATCTGGAGAATGTCGACTCCCACCGGTGAATATCAACATTCACATAGTCGGTTGTTGTATGTCCGAAATATTTGCTAAATATCTTTTAAATGTTGACATTCACCGTACACTAATGGTGAATGCAGAATCTATCGGAAATTTTCAATTTTTAAGAAAAGTAATTGAAGGCAATAAAATATCACCAGGGTGACATAACTTTGTTGCCTTTCCTGTTGCGAAGAAATGACCAATCAAAGTGAGGACAGGGGTTCGTCCTTGTTGAGGAATTTACAATGAGGGAGAATCGGAGAATTCAAATTCCATGTTTGATTTTAAAAACAGCCGGTGTGATTGTTTATTTTGGATAAGTAGCTTTAGATTTTAGAATGAAAAGAAGGGATGCTAAGAATAACTTGCATTCTTAATAATGATAGCAGTTGTACTTGAATAATTGCTAAGCATTAACATTTTTATTTACTCCCACCCCCGCACCAAAAGAATTATCATTTACATTGTAGTGGACTTTCCTACTATAATCAGCCCTTAGGATTCATAATGAAATAATCTTTTCAGAATAATCAGAATAAAAATATTTTTGCAGCGTTTTTAAATCATACTTTTTTATTTAAGGGGTCAGGTAACCAAAAAAAAAATTTTTTTTTGTTTAAAAAAATGCAGTAATATTCGAACGCTTATTTATCATTAAAAAAAATTCCCATTACTTTTTAAATTACTGAATTTTAATTAGATCCTTTAAATTTATTTTAATACAATAATAAAACTTCAACAGTATGTATATCTCTTTTCGACCTCCACCAAAGCATATTGGTGCTTGTCGGCATACACCAGTGATAATCCAAATGAAAAAAGATAATTAATTATTCGTTCTTTCATCGACGTGTTTATTATATGTTGGCATTCACTGGTGAAAGCCGACATTCTCCAATTTCGATCTTTCATGGTAACATATATAAAATAACACGTGGGAATAGACTCCTCGAAACTTTCTAACGTACTCTCTAATAAGTGTGTTATCTCAGAGAACAAATTTCATGCTACAATGGAAACTAAATATTAACCTCTGGCGTGAATTTAGCACTTTTATAGCATCCATTATGTGATCTTTGGCGAGTTTTTGGGCGATTAATCCATGGCATATGGTAATATCAAAAAATGGAATTTGTGTTTTAGACTCCTTTTTTTCATCCGAATGAAACAAAAATTTTGACACCAAACTACAATTGTAGTCACAAAATTGCATAATTGCCAAATTTGAAATATTTAAGTCATTGCGTTTTTGAATTATCGTTTTTACATGTTTGTGAAAGTGCAAACCGACAAACGGTGAACCTCCAGTTGGATTTGGTTTAAAATTTAATAGGAGAAGCAATACTATAGACGTATAGGAGAAAGTAAAAAAGAAAGAATGATCTCGCATTCCCTTCTTTTTACATGTTTTTCAGGTATATTCTTTGCTAAAAGTGTTATCTTACCCATTCGATTTAAAAATCATGGATATTGAATAAAGATATAAACGTCACAAGTGCTGATATTTTTATTTTCAGAATCCTGTAGAAGAGCATTTTGTGCTATGGTATACAGAAAGACAAACGAATGTGCGTTTTGAGCATTATTTTTATCCATCGACTGAAACCAAAATTTCACACAGAGCTATTAGCTGATTAATTATCTCACATGCGAAATTCCATTTATCCACGCCGTTGCCTTTTTGAGTCATCTCGTTCAGATTAATGCGAATGTACAAATAGAAAGACAATCAATAATAAACGAACTGCACTCAAAAAAATTTTATTGACCAATACATAAGGTGATAAAACAGTGACCTAAATTTTATTTATCTAGCTTCCATGCGTTTGCAGTTATAGAGTTCATTTACAATCTGACAGGCAGACAAATTTTTAATGAATAAATTTAATTTAGAACAGAAATTTATAATTTTGATGAAATGACTATATGCCAGATTTCATCCGTCTAGTTTAAAGCGTTTCTTGAGTTATCACATCCACAGACAGACATACAAATAAAATTCCAAACATGAATTTTCGGCTTTAGGAAGTTCTGAAATGAGGAATCTTAAGTTCGGATTTTTTTCATCATAATTATACGATACTTTCCTTTTTTAAGTTTTCATAGACGAGAAAATAAAAAAGCAAAATTTTATTGCAATTAAATTTAAATGTTACGGATTACTCCTTTCTTTTTACCTACAAGTAGTTTCCATACCATAAGTATTAAATGCTTTCGACGACCAACTGTTAGCCAATTGCATTAATTTAGTCAAATCAACCGATTTCGACGATTTAAATTTTATTGCAAGAGTATAAAGAGCTATTAAAAAATATACTTGCTCAATAAAAAACAAAGCATTCTAATAAGTTACACTGACGAAATCTATCCAGCTGTGTAGACTACTATCTGAAATTTATTTTTGTTGCATTTCAAGAAATTGGATGGTGGTATTGGTTAGACAATTATTTCTTGCATATGAAGAGGTCATGAGCTACAACGTGAAATAAAAAGTGACGAAATCGGAACAATTGTGATAGAGCTATAGAAATTAAATTTCAGAATTTTTTCAATTAAAAATTATGAAATTTATTACTAAAAACTTGGAGTTTAAAAATTGTTAATAATTTTTTGGTAGAGAATATTTTTGAGATTTTTTCACTTTCAAAGAAAGTGGTCTTCCCGAATTTTTTTCCTACATTCTCTGATAAAAGTCTTATCCCTTCCTACCACAAAAACAGAGGACATTGGTAAGGTCGTCAATGATATGAATATCTTGAATGGCATTGCTGAAAAACAGGTTGAAATATAGATAATCGGGATTAATATTTAACATTTTTTACTAAATCCATTGCAAGAATATGTGTTTTAGACGTCTTTTTTTCACTGATTGAACTAAAATTTGAGAGGAAGGGTTGTATCATGGGCGATGACGGCCCTTAAGACTTAACATTTGATTCCGCCAATGCTGCTACGGTGGTCCTATAATGATAAAAGCGACATAAAAGTTTAATATTTACATTTAAAACATTTAAATAGAACGACCAAAGATTAACGGAAGTAACGCTGAGGCTTATATCAAATCTTTCGAACACAATCAATCGACAAGGTAGAGTTGAGTTATCACATAAGTTTTGAGGTCAATAATAAAATGTTTTTGTTTCTCCTTTGCACCACGACCCTCTCATTCAAATTTTTCCATGTTCTTCAGAGGGATTTGGAGTAGTCAATTTGGGATTATGATTACCGTATAACGTAAAAATGACATAATATATATTCATAAAGCGAAGCGATCTGGCAAATACATAACAAATACAAATTACAGACAAAATCAAAAATTTAAATGAAATAAATCAATGCCAGTTCTATGGAGTAACTCTTGTTGATCAAAATGTAAAATCTAAATATCATGTAAAAAACTATTGCAATTTTTTTTCACGGAAAAATAAAGGCTCATATTTAAATAAGAGATGCAGGTGCGAGAAGACATCGAAAATAGCGGTTTGCTCTAATTTTATTATGTTTGTGATGACAGTGAAGATAAAGGATCATATAACAACAACAAAAAATAGGTTTATCATTAAATTAGCCGCTTTAGCTACCATTTAGTTAGTTCACCGTAAACATTGGTTCCGTTTATTTCAAATTAAATCTCTTATACATTGCGTTATGTCCACATTTTCCCCAACAAAATATTTTAAGCATCAATTTTTGATAGGAAAATCATGTTATCTCAACAGCTTTACGTCTTGAAGGACATGAATCTTCCTACTGGAGTTCAGTCCTATGATATTATATTGATATTAAAACCGGACGGTTCGAAAGATACTTCATTTAATGCAAATAATCAACGGTGGCCGGTTTTCTAATTCAGTAAATAAATGCGGTAGCATAATCAAGATTTTGTATTCTATGAGCCTGATTCATTCATGCATAAATATTCCATCTTAGATAACACTATAGTTTTCATAGACCTTTCAACACTAACAACAATAAGAAAGAAATGTGTGCATTTTTTTTTATTTGTTTGAGGTCTCTAGACAATCGGATTTCATTTCACGGCAAATTAACTTCAGGAAGATAACGGTTCAGAATGGAGTTTTTTACAAATAGTTTTGAAGGCTACTTTATTTTAAGAAAACGATTCTATCTTTCTTCTTATTTTTATTATTGTTAATGTGTTTTATAGCTTTAGAGCACACAAATACACACTATTTTTAAATAAATGATAGATAAGCCAACGGAAGTGGTCTCCATGAAACTTTCTCCCAAACTCTTTGATAAAGATGCTATCAATATTAAGGGGTTATGGAAAAGGGATTGAGCAATATGAGCGCTTAGATTTTTATTTTCTGTATATTATTCGGTTCAGT
Source organism: Argiope trifasciata (assembly GCA_026543055.1). NCBI lineage: Eukaryota > Metazoa > Arthropoda > Arachnida > Araneae > Araneidae > Argiope > Argiope trifasciata. The sequence continues at coordinate 4,152 of JAPMOQ010038042.1, read as the reverse complement.
ATATCATTGTTTTGTGTTTTAAACTATTATAAAGAAAAACGATTTTGATTTGTTTGTTTGGGTTTTTGTGGCGCAAAAGCCATGATGTTGACCAGATTGTGCCAAACAATGGGTAAAATTATATTACTTTAAAAGAATCACCAAAGGGAATATGAGGAGAAGCTAAAATGTAATCACGATTCAAATAAACGGATAAAAACTTATGGACTTTAAAAACGCAAAGAGTTGGAGATGAGGTATCTTATCAAGCAGAAAAGATAATGATAACCAAGACCTTTGAAAAAACTGTTAGCACTGGGCATTGAAATTTGCGCATTCTGACAAAATATGCTGTACAGACCTTTGACAATTACATCGTGAACATAGTGGTGGTTGTTCATCTAACAACAAATCAATATGGGTGAATCTAGTGTATCCAATATAAATATTAAACGAACCGAAAATGCATTTTGGATATCTTTTTTTTTCACCCAACTTAAACCAATGTTTGATTTATTCAAATCATTACGCTTCTAAGCTATTGCGTTTATATGCAAGTAGAAGTTAAAAAAACGACTGCCGGTCAGCCCTCCAATAATTCCATTCAAAATTTAATACTTTATGGACAGTTTTAGATGGAAAATATTGTGTATTACACTTTCTTTGCATTTTTAAACTATCATGCTCAAATTGTGCTCGAACAGCAAGACAGTTTTCTGTGATCGGAGTTTGGCTAAAATTTGATAGAAATCCATAGATTTGATTTGAAGCCGACATACCATATTTCATCTGTTCTAGCTTAAAATGTTTTAAATTTATCATGATATAACGGTTACAATACTAAATTGCCTATCTCACAGACAATTACAATTCCAGAAACACTGTGTTCCAATTTATTAAGGTCTGAAATATAAAAATCTGTCAAAACTCAATTTTGAATCTTCTGATGATTACGATATTTTCTTTTTACTTGATATAAGATTAAATGAAGCAAAATATGCTTTCAATGGCATAAATAGTGAATATTTATTATATTATATCCGTTATTGAATATTAATTTAATCTAAATTAATTTACAATAATCATGTATTTAAACTTCTATATCTCGCATTGTAAGATTTTATGCTTGCAGTGAATGTATGCAATCAATGTTTTGTAGCAATTGTTGAATTATGGATTTTTCTACTGTCAGAGCACAACTGGGTTAATTTAAAACCCAGAATCGACTAGTAAACTAGCAAATCTGGAAGAATTATTACTATTAAAACAAAAAAAAAAGGTTGTTAACACAAATCTTCTATATAAGTTTTTGCAATTTTATGCAAATTAAAGGTATAATAGTATTCTATTGTTGTTTCTTATGGCACTTGCCATTGGACGAGCCCGCTGTTACGAAGATAGCGATTTAAACCGATAGGGTGCGTCCCTTGTTTTAGTTGCGCCAACTAGGGCGAAGACTACGACTTTGCCGGTCAGATGACGAGGGAGACACCTCAGCTACCACACACTCTCCAAACTTCCACATTATATCAACGGTGAGACGTTTGTGTTGGCGATTGATCGTGCACCGGACCCGCTAACAAAGGTGTTCGGCAAAATCGGTTCTTGGAGCTGAAACCCTTCGATTCCTGGACCGAGACCTAACCACCAGGCAACCACGACTCCATATGATTGAGACGGCTTCATTAAACGATTTTATTCAAAGAGACATTTGGGAGAATTTTATTCAAAAATAAATAAATAATTAGTTTCGTCCACACTTCTTCCTTCATTACAAAGTAATAATTGTTATATGGATTGTGAGCAAGCTTGTAAATTACAAACAATTTGTGGGTTATTTTAAATTAAATTTCGCAGGTTATTTGACTTTTTAAAACCTTTGTTAACCCCAACAAATTAACTATGCTTAATATCTGTGTGTTACAGAATAATGCAACATATATTTATCCGCATATCGAATTATTTTTTACAAGATCTTTCCCGATTCGATCTACATTAGTAGAATATGTCAGTTGTATATTAGATTTCTTACAACTGACAGTTAAGATTTCTTTTTCATTTTCATTTCAGATTTTATAGGAACATAAGGTGCACTTCATAACTGTGAAATAATTAAATAAGCCAACACCTGAAAGATTAAAACACCGATGTTCAAACAAATGAACAAGTTCTGTAGCATCTACATGAAGTGAAGAACTGCAAGCTGCGCACACACTCTCTATTTGAAAAAAGCTTTCATTGAGATTGAGTTACACTTAGTTGACAACTTCGCAAACTCCCGTCTTCCTCTTGTACTATGTAAATGAATTTTATTCTTATAATTCCAGCAAATAGATTACTCTTAATAGCTGTGACATTTAGCTTCCCGTTTACAAAGAGAAAATATTGCAATCGTCAGAAAATTTGAACACTGGATTATAATGGATCTTCCCGAGTCTGTATTAGAGTTTATACAAAAACAGATTTTCGAATTGAATATTTGCAAAAAATCGGTTTCAGTTGGTTTTCGAATTTTTGTCAAATAAATAATAAGGAAAAATGTTTGATTTAATTTATACAAAATAACAAGAAACAAAATCAATATCAAAGTTAAAAATAAAAAAAAGGAGGACTATACATACATATTAGTTACACAAAATACCGAAAACAAAAATTTCAAATAATATTTATATTATTTTCACTAATTTTAATTTCTTGTAATAAAATGTTTTTTAACACATTGACAGCCGGCGACCTAAGAGACATTTAAAGCCTGAGCGCCGGCAACGTATCGACCACCTAAATCCCAAAAACCGGCCTTATTCGTTTATTTCTGATCACTGAATAGCCAAATATATATATATATCGATTTTTTTTTATTGCTTTAAAATTTTCTCTGGTTCTTTAGTTTTCAAATGATACCAAGATGCTGTCAATATTCAAAATATTTCTCGAGTTATAAGGATTTTTCTTGATGTACTTTCACTAAAAACTCTAGTTTTGGTTGTTTTTTTTAACTCATTTTATGAAGAATAACATGTTTCCATTATGCTGCTTCATTAAAACAATCATAACTTAATAACAGAATAGCCAAATATAATTATTTATAAATCAAAATAATCTGTAAGAAACAGCAGATGTTTTGTGCCTCAATCAAAGCTATATTTGTAGAAATAAATTTTTAATAGCTATTTTAAAGTTTAAATTACGGAGAAAATTTCGCTTTTCTGTTCATCGTTGATGAAAAAATTATTTACTTTTGAAATTTGATTGAGGCAGACAACATGAAGACTAATATTAGGCATTATTTTCAACTAGAAATGTATGTCTGTACAAATTACAATTTAAGATACCATGTTTAAAAAAATGCTAATTAGCTCATTAAATATTAATTAATAAATTAATAATTAATGTATATGGTTTTTTTCTTACTTAAATGAGTTGAAACATATATCCATGACCAATTATGAAAAAAAAAAATGGATTTTTAAAGTAAAACTTTAAAAAAAATAATCTTTTAATGTGTATATTCGCCTTAACAAAAACTGAAAAATATTTTTTTTAAATTCCTAAAGCTAATAAGAGCAATGAAGTGCTTGCATTTCCAAAAGCCAAAGAATTTCTAAATTGGCGACGGACTGAATCGTAACCAATCTGCAGACAGCATCTGACCGAAGTCTTTGGCTAGCGCTCAGGTTTTTATTTCTAGAACATTGGAAAAAAATTATGTGCTTCGTAAGATAGTTGGAAAAAAAAATCGAATATGGTTTCTGAAAGTGTTTTTTCTCTCTCTCTTTTCCCTTAACATACGGAGACAAAAAAATGATACATAGTTATAATTTTCTAACTAGACCACACATCGAATTTCATGTACCTAGCACGGTGCGTTGTTTTAGTTTTCGCGTTTACTATGATTGGTTGTTTTTGGCCCAAAAGACAAATCTGGCCATGCTTTTTCAAGCAAATGGTAAAAATTAGATTCAATGAGGTATTTAAATTACGTAAAAGAGTAATTATAAAATTAATTCACATGTATTAAAACACTTTAAAATTTTTTATGAAATGAAGTACAATTGCATTAACACATTAAAGGAGGGAGTCGTAGTACTACGATTCGATCCGCGATACCTAGCATAATTTCGTCAAGATCCCCCACCTTTAATAAGTTAATAATCGACATATGATTTTTTTTTT